>JAXRKP010001024.1:82500-137500 GCA_037039925.1 Doris montereyensis
TAATCATGTCTTGTATTTAGACTGAAAGAGCATATCAACACTAGAGCTTTTTGTCTTACAATATTATACTTATTAATAATTCTTCAAACCAGGGGGGGGGTAAAATAATTTTGGGTTAGGTTGGGTTTCTTAAAAAAACTATTTAAGAATCTTCTACTCGTATTTCCCAGGTTGCTGGAATTGTAGGGAGGAAGCTGAATTACTTTGTGCTCTCTTCTTTATACTCTCCTTTCTGGCGTATATCAGGGGATGCACCAGGGGGTAAGGATGAAAATATATATATATATATATGTGATTAAAACATGTTTTTCATGACAAAAGTTAAGAGTAACTTTATAACTTTATGAAACTATTGGTTCAGGCACATTGACAGTTTTGAGTTTCCACCTGTGATACATTTTAATTCAACATTGTAATTTTAATACGTTTTATTTATTTTTTTCCTGACAAGATCAATATGCAAGGCCAGCCACTTTTTCTCTTTTATGGCTTATTGCCAGCGTTGTCTTCTGTGGACTGGCAACATTTAGCAAGGAACAAGGCATCACAGTTATAGTAAGGATCTTTTTTAAAACTGGCTTTATCTTTCTTTTACACATTTGATTATTTCCCTTTATCAGTTCATCTCTACATTCTCCATCACTTCTTTTTCCCTTTATCATTTCACATCCACATTCTTTAGTTACGGTCATTTAATACACAATGAATGCTTTTCAATAAGTTTCTCTTTTTTTGTATTATAACATTAGATTGTGAAATGTACTTTCCTTAAATTTTCAATGTGTATTTATGTGTGTTTGATAAATCCAGTAGTCTTAGTAAATCTTCATTCATAGACCAACAGCAATAGTTTTTATGTTATTAATTGTTTACGTTATTTTTTCCTATTTTTTCATTTGATAGGACTTTTTTCACTCTTTCACTTGTCTTTTATCTTGCTGTTTCCTCTTAGTTTACCCTGAAATCGGAGCTTAATATTGATAATATGGTGGAGAAGATCAATTTCAATCAATCCGACTTCTCTCCTTCAGTCTTTCTTTTACTCTTATTTTTCATCTTGCTGTTTCTTTTTGATTCATTCTGAGATCACCGCACATGGTCTCGGGGCAATATTCCAGTGAAATCAAAGTAAAAAGTTTCCTCGATTTTTCAGGGTATTTGCAGCGCTTTTGATATTCTGTCTGTGTGTCGGCTTGATATTGGGACATGGTTGGGATTAAGAAAGTCTGATACAGCATCTTCATCACCAAGACCGTCGTCACCCTCATCATCACAGTCATTGTCTGCCTCTTTGTCGTCAGTACCGACATCAGAAGCTCTCTTATCAAACAGCATCCCATTAGATAAGAACAGCAATGGACTTGTGAATGGCAAAGTCAAGAATGTGAGTAATCATTTCAGGAATCTAGACTTTGTATTTTATACCTAAACTTTTTCAAGGGAGCAACATTTTTAAACTGTTTGTACTAAAGGTATTTCATTTAACATTAAAATAAACTTCAGAACTTGTAATATGAGCTTTGTAGGATTTTATGATGGCAATGTTTTATCGATTGAAGAACTGAATTATTTTGCAATTCTTTTTCCAATACCTAGCAATCGTTACTGTGAAGATCCTGAGTAGAAGAAACCAATTGGTGTTTCTCTTGGGATGTAAAGAAAAGTAAAAATTGATATGTAACTCCTTCAAAAAAAGCTTTATTTCTTTTTCTTTTTTTGTTTGCTTTGTCAGTAAATTTTCATGATTTTTCTCTCTGTTGTATTCTTTGTCTTAATTACTAAATCGTAAACCGTGATATTATCTTTTGTATTTATCCGACATGAATATATAATTTTGTGCTTGTCAGTCGGTTTTAAAACAATTTTTCCTTCATACCTTTCAGTGTGTTTGTTATTTTGGGTCACCATTCATCTGAAAGCGCTCAGAAGTTGATCTAGTGTTGATGATGAGCGCTATTGAAATGTATTTTATTATTTTATTATTATATTATTATTGTGCCGATGACTGTCGTAATTCAATGTTTTCTTTCTCTTAATCGCAACAAGGAAGAAACCTGACATTCAAGTTGTATTTTCTTTTTGTGTGTACATGTCAAATTGAGAAATGATTTTTCATATCCTCTTATCTTTTTCTGACCATACCAGCACGCAGGCTTAGGCATACCATCCTGGAAGTTGTCACTAGTCAAACGTCAACTCTTTCTTGCCGTGGCTGCCATCAGTATGCTTATAGTCAGATGGAGGATCATGGGATCATCAGCGCCAACATTTCATCTCAATGACAATCCTCATTCATTTGTTAATGGGACTCTATTGCGGGTGAGCAACTTCAAATGTAATATTCAGTATGAAGTAGCTATAACGATTAGGGTACCCTGGTGCTTTTGGCTAAATGCTCAGTTACAAGGCAAATGTATATATTTCCTTGAAAAAATTGGTATGTGATAGACACACAGACCTGCCAAGTTTCCCGACATCCCGATATGGCGCAATTTTCCTGATATTTTGTTCTCGAGAGCGAAAAATTATTTTGGTGAAGAAAATTATGAATTATAATTTCTACTAAGTACTAAGCTTATAATCGTACTTGGTAGAAATAATCGAAGACAAGAAAACTTTTTGGTTCGATACTAAATATAAATAGTTTCATTGATAGTAATCTTAGATTACATTCAGTGATTTCGAGTACTTGATATTCACCTATTAAAAGCTGTTTGGCTAGAGACTGCTTTCGCTTTGCTAGGTTTAAATGGTAATCATTTAAGTACAGTCTATTACCATTTATTCACAGTTTCAGTCTCTTTCCTTTGTTTACGAAGTTGATGACTGACTCATATTATTTTCTATACCTACCGCACTTTCTTGATTGTGTCTGTTTTCTTCTAATCTTACTTGGATTATATTTTTTATTAGTTTTACCTTCGTTTTGGATTTATTCAATCCTGATTTATTAATTAATTTACTGTTGTTTTTATAATTTACCGTGTATAAAATTGGAATACTGGGCTCTACAACTGAGATCTAGATCTAGATAATATAAATGTTTTATCTCAAATTTCGAAATTGGGCATGGATCGATTTCTGAAAAAAAGGCCTTTGGAAATAGAACATTCAGAAGATGTGGAACCTACCTCTAGATCTAGTTGTAATACTGATAGTTCTCAACCAAGCAAGAAACCTAAACCAAGCGTTAAATTTCGGGAGGAATTTAGGACGGAATGGCCTTCTATGAAAGGGGAGAGCTCTGCACATTGTGTACCTTGTGGTTTAGATATTAGCATTGCCAGTGGTGGGAAGGATAACATCAGAAAACACGTGAAAAATGCAAAGCATGCTACTGGAGTCAAGGACAGTCTATCCAGTAGGAATATCAGTGGCTTCATGACCAAGGACAGAGCTCGCTCTGTGATAAGGGCAGAGGTTTTATGGACACAATTTATTTTTGAGAAAAACTTGCCTGTTTGGGACTCTGTTAAGAAGAGTAAGAGAAAGGTGCCCAGATTTGGGAAATCGCTAAGAAATTTGCTTAGGGATAGCATAGGGGGTGCACCGTCCGTTATTGCAAATGTGAATCGATCGATATGTCACGATTCAAAAATATTCATTTTCCCTATTTTGTCCCTGAAAAAGTTTGTCAGGTCTGGACATATTATATTCTAATTGTACATTTCTGTTTTATTTATTATGGGGGGGGGGGGGGGGGGGGGGCAGCTGAATCTCGAAGATTGGGTCAAAAAGTATCGAATTTGAGATTTTATCATTTTCATATGACTCTTCTAGAACCCATCTGTAATAGTACAAAACATGAAAACTATTTATAAATGAGGTTTTTAGTCTTCTAAACATGCTGCCCTAGAACAAATATTTACACATTTTATCAAAAATATGATAAATTTGCTAATCTTTAGTCCTAATTTTGAAAATGAAACGGAAGTGAATGGCTGTTGTGTATAGTATCGATGTAAAGGGAAGTTCCTCTCCCTTTGACATACAGTAGATTTGGTATAGATGCTACAACACCATGAGCCCCTGTTCATGAAACTTGCCACACCTAAGACAAAGAATTTCAGATGACATCAGCTGTTACACGGTTTGACCCGACCTCTGAACTCTCTCGGTCAAGGTAATGTCACCGCGCGTGCGTAATGCATGGATATTACAGGTCAAATGGTGTCGGCGCATGCGCAGGCGTTCCGGATATGTCTGTTGTTTGTAAACAAACTCCTTCCCTTTCGTTTTGATTGCTCTGCCTAGTGCAAACATGTTTTACGATTGATTGCGATTTATTCTTCAAGTTTGTTCTATATTCTTGTTATTTTTTACGAATTAGCTTACAATGCCTCGACTTTCACGAAAAGCTGAAGCAATAATCTGGCTAAAGCCAGGAAACAGCGTTGGACCGAGGATTCAGGAGATATTCCGTCTCAGGAAGCAACTGAATCTAACTTGGAATTGGAACCATCCACCAGCTCTGGAACATGTGGTGGCTCCCACCATGCTCCAGGTTTGGGCTTAGGGAATCTAGATCTAGCTCTAGTTCTTCATCCTCGGATCGTTTGGATATCCCCATCAGTGAACTGTCATTCGATCCTCCTTCACCAGTTCATCGTTCTGAGACCAGGTTTGAGAAGAAACTTGCCATGGTCAATGAACAACAGGACGAAGATGACGATGGACTCAAACGGTGGCCTCACCAAGACTATTTGTGAGCTCAGCATGCTGACATCGTTTGTGTCACTTTTTGAGTGCCCTCAGATTGGTTGCAGGTCTAAAGTGAAATGCCATGTCAATGCGTCAAAGCACAAAGGATTCGCCGTGTGCCTTGAGGCCTTCTGCCGCAACTGTGACATCATTGTGGCCTCCACATATACATCAGATGTCGACATGTCAGCGTCAGGGCACCCTAAGCAGTTCAATATTAACACAGGAGTTGTTGTAGCCTGCCTCAAGAGCGATATGGGACCCCACAAACTTTCTAATTTCTTTGAGACACTCTATGCCATCCCCCCACAAGAAGACCATCACGAAGCGCGCCAAAGACATCTACGGTCTCAATGTAGAAGTGTCACAACAGATATTTAGTAAGGCAGTAGCGGTGGTGAAAAAAGAACATCAACGGCAGCAGGATATCACCATCAACAACCCTGAACCGCTAGACGTCTCCGTTAGTTTTGACGGAACATGGATGTCGAGGGGCCTTTCGTCTCTTATTGGAATTGGATGTGCCATCGACAGCCTCACTGCTTTCGTAGTTGATGCTCACGTTGTTAGTGCCTTCTGTCAAACATGCGCGACAACTGGAAAGTGGCAGAAGGCTAACAATCCTCATCTGTACGACACATGGCTTAGAGAACACCAAGAGGAAGGCTGTAATATCAACTGCACAGGTGAGTTGTTTTTTTATTACCAAATGATAATTTCTTCTTACAAATTACTTTTTTCTAGCCGATCAATTGAAATCAACACACAGAGAAGATTTATGGCTCTGGAGGATGCACTGTTATTATAATTGTTTGATTTATTTGATCATTACATTATTAGAATTATTACTTTTGTCATTATCATCGTCGTCTATTTTTATTTTTTTTCGTACAGTTATCATTATATTTAGAAAGTCAAAGCTCACGGTTGGGAGGTAAAACTAGACTTATATCAAGAAATGGAACCAATTTACTGTTGTCACGTAATAAGAGTAAACAAATTATTTTTACATAATTGATAATTCATGGCGGCCGTATCATAGACTAATCTATTGTAAGCATGTTGCCTAATTCGATGAGATTAGGCAGCCACAACGCAATGCATGATATCATTTTATTTTTATTTTGTAGTTGCAATTTGATCTCCTTTTTATTCCCTTTGTTTGTATGTCATCTTTAGGTACATCGGGCATGATGGAAGCTGTAGCGGCAGAAACCCTGTGGAGAAGATCGCTGGACCTGCATCAGCTACGCTACACGGCATTTGTTGGAGATGGTGACTCAAAAGCCTTTGACAGAGTCTGCAGGGCTGAGCCATCTGGACCAGTTGTGGCTATTGTCAAAGAAGAGTGTATGAATAATGTTTCAAAGTGACTCAGCACGGCCTTGCGGAATTTAGTTCAGGACTGCTCCAAGAAGGGTTTGTAAATTTATTTCCTTATGCAACAAACAGAATGAATCCATGGGCTTCATAACCTCACTTCTATTTTCTACAAAAGAAAAAAAAATGTAACTCTTTCTCAAAACACTAACTATAAATTTTCAATTACACAATGACAACCACCTGAATTATTTGACAAACATAAGCTGCAAACAATCAACCTCAAACCATTTGTTTTTGGGGTTTTTTTATTGTATTGAACGATTCTGTTTCTAACATAGTTGATTTGTCTACATTCGCATTTCCTGTACTGACTGATATTCAGTTTTGTCTAGTCTTATTTTTATTTGTTGATTTAGTTAAGCCTATTTCGGAATGTTTCATATCAAACAGTTTACTTATGTAAACAATGTTTTCTGACGAGTCGGTTTATAGCATGTATGCTCAATATTTATCTTATGCTTATTGTTATTCAAAGGACAAGCTGTGTAAATATTATGCCAGAGCTGTTCGTGGGCACGGCAACATTGAGGACATGAAGACAGCAATTTTTGCCAGCTTGTATCATGGCTACTCCACGGACGACAATCCTCAGCATCGGTACTGCCCACCTGGCATCGACTCCTGGTGCTTCTACAAGAAGGCCATCGCACAGGGCATATTTCATGGTCAGCATAAGCTCCCTATCCATACACCCCTGGATTACAACCGCCTGCATCAGCATGTTTGGCCCGTTTACCAACGCTGTTGAATTATGTACTTCATTCTCATGACTTTTCCTCCTCAGAATGTAATTATTTTGTGATTGTATTACCCTAATATATGGCAAATATACTCCTTATAAGATACTATCCATAACATGCATAAATATTGACATTGTGCAATAAAATTTTGAGTTTTTTTGAATTGTGGAAATACAAAATTGCGTTTTTCTCAAAACTTGTTTTTTTTGGTATACTTTTCGCTAAAAGTCAAAAACTTACGCTTAGATTTGAACCAAATTTGGTATATAACTTCTTTATATGTGCGCCTAGTTTGTATAAGAGGCGTTTTGGTAAATAATTGATGATAGATCTAGTGATATTATTGATGATTTAGTGTAAAAATTGGTGTTTTGGGGATTTTGAAAGTTGATTTTTTCAATATTTTTTTTCTCAGTGAGTAGATCTAATATCAAAAATCCGATCTGATACAACCAAGACAGTCTTCTTTACTACCTTTATCTCAAATTTGGTTGACTTTTCTTGGTAATATTTTGACTTTTAGTGATTTGAAAAACATAAACAAAATCAAATCCAATATGGCCACTGTTACCACGGCAACCAAAAATTTGAGGGACAAAAAAACTATTGCATCTCAATCACATCAAGGTACCCTTTGTATGTGTGGAGTTTAAACATTATATGTCCAATATTGAGTATTTTGCTTCTTGGCTGCAGTCCCCCCCCCCTTAAGCTCTTTTAATACTCTGAAAGATATGTTTAAACCACATCCCTGTAGAAAATCTTGATATATAAGTTTGTTTTTAAAGATGAAGATGGATTTATAGTCTTATAAGGCTGCAACAGTGGGTCATTTTCATTGTCCTTCACTGAATATACAGCACAACATCCTCTTAAGTGCTTTAAGACCTTTCTCTTCCTATAGCTGGGTATTCATTCACACCTGAGTATGAGGAAAAGGGCGAAGAACATTTCCAAAGAGTACAATGTTGTGGAAAAGACCACCTGTTCCAGCCAAGTTCGAAATGTTGTCATGGTTACAATCTCACAACACTATGATTTCACTGCAACGCTTCTTGGTTTACCAACATATTTATATGTTAATGATTGAAAAGATAGAATCAGTAATACAATGATAAAGTTGTTATCCACATGCATTATTTTATAAGCTGCAACTGCTCTTTATGCATGAGCAGTGTTTAAGAAAGAGATAAGGGTATGACCCAATTGTCTTAAAGTTAAATGTCTGTATTTCCTCATTCACAGATTCTCAATTACCATTACATCTATTCCATCAATGCCTGGATTCTCCTTGCCCCGATTTGGCTCTGTTTTGATTGGTCTATGGGGTCGGTGCCAACGATTGAGTCCTTTACTGATCCACGGCTGCTTGCCGTTCTTACGTTTTTGTCCGCCATTGCCTTCCTAGCCTGGTTATGTTTTACGGCAATTGGACGTAGACAGTGCCAGGTTAGTTGAGTCAAAATGTAGTAATTTAGTTATGGTTACATATATCCTTTCTCAAGTCAAATGTTTTTACAAATAATTTCTATAGGGTAATTGTTTTCTTTCTCCCGTCTGTAATGCTTCAGTTCCTTCACCACTGTTATCCCCCCATGATTTACTTTACTACTAACAAATCACTTTTAACTTTAAAGCCAGTCTGGATAGTTGACCAATGCTACTTTTAGTTCCCGCATCATTTGCGGCTGGTTGGCAGGACTTACCGGTAGGTCCTACTTCTTTCCTTTCACTATTTTACGTGTCTGTCATCTTGCCATTTCCTCTAAATTCACCCTGAGATTACCACACATTAATATACACAGCAAATTGCAATTAAATCAAATCCCACACCTTTCTTTGTATTCTTTTACACCTGTCTTCACCTGGCTCCCACCTCTTCCTGAAATCACCTTCTGTGTTGGACAGGGTAAATATGAATTAAACAAAACAGAAATAAATGGCCATGATAGGATGTAGACATTTGCTTTTCCTCAATTCAAACTCAAGACTCGTTGAAGTTACGTATCTTTCCATGTTTTCACAATTTCTACTCTTTTCACCTTTTCATCCATGCCGTTGAAAATTTGATTGGTTATTCATGTAGGAAAGACGTGTCACCCGTCCATGCCGTTAAAAATTTGATTGGTTATTCATGTAGGAAAGACGTGTGTAATAATTGTAATGAAAGCATTATGTAATTGATTTAGCAGGGCCTCCACTTTCTCTTATCTTGTAAATCCTCAATAAAGAAGCAATCTTGCTATTTCTTCACTGCTACTTGATTTCACCTTGATATTGTGTCATTGGCTTGCTGAGTTTCTCATGAATTTTTTCTTCTGTGTTTCAATTACAGGCCTCTCATTCTAGCAGTTGTTCTCATGATCGTTCCGTTTTTCCTGCCACCAACCTTCTGTTCCGAGTGGGATTTGTTGTTGCCGAAAGAGTACTCTATCTGCCATCCGTTGGGTTTTGTCTGCTGGTCGGCCTTGGTCTGCGATCTTTATGCCAGAGACGGCATATTGCTAAGGTAAAGGAGAGCTAAAACACAAACTATGGTTTTGAATGAAGGCTGATGAAATCAGAAGAAGAGATTGAATGATGAGTAGGTTAAAAAGTATCATACTTTTTATAGACATTTTATTTTCTCTGTATCATTGAATCGTCCTTGCTATAGATTACTGTATCATGATTTTTTGTTTAAATCTCTAGCTTTGATTATTTGCATTTGAATAACACATTCATAACATAGATCTAGATACAGTAATAGATTACTTCAACTGAGACATTTTATATTTAAAAATACAACAAACTTTGGTGAACAGGGAGTGGATGTGAGGTTTTGCGAACTATCATCATTAAGTAATGCAAGCATTGGAGGCATAGTGTAATGATTTGGCTTTAACAGATTTTTTTTTTTTTTAATCCTTAATAATCGCCCTTGTGTTTCGGCTCTCTGGGCGTTTATTATTGGGAAAACTATAATGGTATGCATCATTTATTCATGGATCTTGTCTTTCATTTCTGTCGTCAGATGGTTGTGAATGGTTTTATGGTTTTACTGTTGCTGTGGATGGTCCGATCAGTCCAGGTCAGTGTGTAAACATCTCACAAATTTATTAGAGTAATGGCAATTGTCACAATGTTCCCAGCATTGATATACTCAAAACACTCAAAAACCATTTGCAAATAAAGTGTAAGGAACAAATGTACTGCTGAAGGAGGAATACATTTGTTTCTGTCTTCCAATTAGACTGAAGGCGGAATACATTTGTTTCTGTCTTCCAATTAGACTGTGGGCGGAATACATTTGTTTCTGTCTTCCAATGCTGGTAGGTCATACAAATTTCCTTTCCATCATTCACGTACCTTTCATCTTGCTGTTTCCTCTCAATTCATCCTGAGATCATCATCACCACAAATGGTGGACAGGGTAGATTTCAATAAAACAAACGAATCCAACGGGGCTTCTCATTCTGCATCTTCAACAGTTATCTTTGTTTTTAAGGTTGAGAATCAGTGTAAAGCCATGTAAAACAATACTTACTGTTTATTTAAGTTGAATTTATGTTTTGATTCTTTGTGAAGAAAACAACTAGGTAACTTTGCCTTTTTTTTTAAAAATGAGATTCTATGTTTTGTGCTATGTAAAAGTGCATCAAAATTTAAGTGAATAAATGTAAGTCAAGTACACTGTGAGTCGTAATAGAACCACAGAAATGGATTAAATCCAGGCAGTCCATTTAATTGTTGTTTACGTGATGGTTAACTTCTCTTACATAAAATCTTTTTGGTAAATGTTAGCTAGCATGTAAAGAATTATTGTTGTTGTTGTAATAGAACCACCTCCTGATTTGAGAAAGGCTTTTTCTAGCAACCAGTCCTATCCAAGAGAAATAAGATATGTCAGAGTTCCTGTGTCCATGTGGCGTCAGTTGTCTAATGGTTAACTTGCCGGCATTGCAATCATGGAGTCCTGGGTTCGAATCCTAGCAATGCTAGATCCAACGTTGTGTTCCGTGGGAAAGATGCTTAAGACACATCTTCTGAAATGACCGAGGTACAGATAGATACCAACAACAGGAGTAAAAACTGGTGGCAGACTAATGTCCCATTCAGGAGGCGATTATCATCACCTATTCCGCTTCACGCTACAGCAACCGGAATAAGCTCTGGCTGTATGGGCCATAAGGGCCTTGAAGGAACTTTTCTTTTACTTCTTGTGTCCATGAAATTGGTAAACGTTTGAGATTCTATGGATCATTTGAATCATAGGGCGTTTAGGCCAACTATTTATGGTGGATCATTTGAATCATAGGGTGTTTAGGCCAACTATTTATGGTGGATCATTTGAATCATTTTAGGCCAACTATTTATGGTGGATCATTTGAATCATAGGGTGTTTAGGCCAACTATTTATGGTGCATCATTTGAATCATAGGGCGTTTAGGCCAACTATTTATGAGTGCTACTCCACATCTGAGGATTACTAGTAACAATGGAACTCACAGGGTAGAGACAAACAAACCAAATCCCTATACTGAAATCCTCTTTATTATCCCTTCCATTGCACACCAAAACAATCCAAATTCTCTTTATTATGGCAAACGAAAACAATCCAGATCTGGAGCTCTGTTATTCCTTCTTAATGCCAAGGTAAGATATATTGTACAGGAAAACCAGTTATAAATTTCCTATGAATACAGGGCCATTACTGCAAACAATCTGCAATTTTTTATCTTTAGTTGATTTCAGAGGACTTATGAATGGCAAAACAAACAAACCTGTTCAGATCTGAGAGCCAAGATATGCCCTCTTAATGCCAAGGTAAGATATATTGTACAGGAGTCAACATAAGCAATTTTCATTACCAGTTACTTGAGAATTTCCTATGAATAAGGGCCATGAAACAAACAAACAAACAAACAATTTGGTTTATCTTTAATGGTTGCTTCATGTGATGTTCTTCTAGTCCTTTGATCTTTCACACACTTATTTTAAACAAACCAGACTTCACTATGCTTCATAAATTTGCTATTTATTTTGCCAGTGCTGCTGATACGTCATTTGACCTTTAAAATGACCACTTTCTTAATCATCTTGTTGTTTGAACTAAAAATGATTGAACAACAGTAATCAAAATATCACTTTATTCAAGATCATTTGAATTAAAGGTAAAACCTGTAGAACTCAAATAAATTAATTATTTACTTTCCAACAATATGCGCCAAGTCAAACAGTCTTTTAAGATATATCATTTGATGTTTAAATGACCCCTACATCTTAATACCATCATGGAGTTTTAAAAATGATTGAACAACAGTAATCAATAATATACTTTCTTTATTCAAGATCTCATTTGAATTAAAGCTAAAACCTGTAGAACTACTCTCATAAATTAATTATTTACTTTCCATCAATAGCGCCAAGTCAAACAGTCTTTTAAGATATATCGTGAATAAATTGTGTGCACAACGTGCTCATGATCAGGCATCAGACCAGGATATTGACGTTTGCTAGGTCAAACAGGGTGGGGAAATTTCCATTACTAAAGACAAATCTAAATACACCAGCACAGTGTGTTAAGAGATCTTGGAAGTATGAAACTCAAAGTTTTCATTTCATTCTCTTTCTAAGAATATTTAACGGAATTGAAAGGAGGTTTCACAGATTTCTTTTCCCTGTCGAATTATGTATGCTACATGATAATTTAATTACTTTATTAAGCAATGGATCTTACTTCATCAAACCATGAAAACATTTGATGGATACTGTTTACAAGTGTATGTTAACTGAAATATATAATATTGTGTCTGAAGGGTTCAAGAGAAGATGGAAGTGGATAGGTCATGTGTTCAGAATGAATGAAGAATATAAGACATCCATCCATAGCCTTGACATGGACACCTCAGGACCAAAGAAGGACAGGAAGACCCACCGGAACATGGAGAATGACAGGAAGACCAACTGGAACATGGAGAAGGACAGGAAGACCAACTGGAACATGGAGATGGACAGGAAGACCAACTGGAACATGGAGAATGACAGGAAGACCAACTGGAACATGGAGAATGACAGGAAGACCAACTGAACGTGGAGAATGACAGGAAGACCCACCGGAACATGAAGAAGGACAGGAAGAGAATGACAGGAAGACCAACTGGAACATGGAGAATGACAGGAAGACCCACCGGAACATGAAGAAGGACAGGAAGACCAACTGGAATATGGAGAGGGACAGGAAGACCAACTGGAACATGGAGAAGGACAGGAAGACCAACTGGAACATGGAGAAGGACAGGAAGACCAACTGGAATATGGAGAGGGACAGGAAGACCAACTGGAACATGGAGAATGACAGGAAGACCAACTGGAACATGGAGAATGACAGGAAGACCAACTGGAACATGGAGAATGACAGGAAGACCAACTGGAACATGGAGAATGACAGGAAGACCAACTGGAACATGGAGAATGACAGGAAGACCAACTGGAACATGGAGAATGACAGGAAGACCAACTGGAACATGGAGAATGACAGGGAGACCAACTGGAACATGGAGATGGACAGGAAGACCAACTGGAACATGGAAATGGACAGGAAGACCAACTGGAATATGGAGATGGACAGGAAGACCAACTGGAACATGGAGAATGACAGGAAGACCAACTGGAACATGGAGAATGACAGGGAGACCAACTGGAACATGGAGATGGACAGGAAGACCAACTGGAACATGGAAATGGACAGGAAGAACCAACTGGAACATGGAGATGGACAGGAAGACCCACTGGAACATAGAGATGGACAGGAAGACCAACTGGAACATGGAAAAGGACGGTAGAAGAAGAAAGAAAGGAAATTGGAAAATCATGGACAAGAAAAGTAGAAGAAAAAGAAAGGAAATTGGATAATCATGGAGAAGGACAGTAGAAGAAGAAAGAAAGGAAATTGGAAAAACATGGAGAAGGACAGTAGAAGAAGAAAGAAAGGAAATTGGAGAAATCATGGAGAAGGACAGTAGAAGAAGAAAGAAAGGAAATTGGAAAAACATGGAGAAGGACAGTAGAAAAGAAAGAAAGGAAATTGGAAAATCATGGAGAAGGACAGTAGAAAAAGAAAGAAAGGAAATTGGAAAAACATGGAGAAGGACAGTAGAAAAAGAAAGAAAGGAAATTGGAAAATCATGGAGAAGGACAGTAGAAAAAGAAAGAAAGGAAATTGGAAAAACATGGAGAAGGACAGTAGAAAAAGAAAGAAAGGAAATTGGAAAATCACGGAGAAGGACAATAGAAGAAGAAAGAAAGGAAATTGGAAAAACATGGAGAAGGACATGGAAAGAAAGAAAGGAAATTGGAAAATCATGGAGAAGGACAATAGAAGAAGAAAGAAAGGAAATTGGAAAACATGGAGGACAGTAGAAGAAGAAAGAAAGGAAATTGGAAAAACATGGAGAAGGACAGTAGAAAAAGAAAGAAAGGAAATTGGAAAATCACGGAGAAGGACAATAGAAGAAGAAAGACTGGAAATTGAAAAACATGGAGGACAGTAGAAAGACCAAATTGGAAAAACATGGAGAAGGACAGAAGAAAGAGAAATTGGAAAAACATGGAGAAGGACAGTAGAAGAAGAAAGAAAGGAAATTGGAAAAACAGAGAAGGACAGTAGAAAAAGAAAGAAAGGAAATTGGAAAAACATGGAGAAGGACAATAGAAGAAGAAAGACAGGAAATTGGAAAATCATGGAGAAGGACATAGAAGAAGGACAGGAATTGGAAAATCATGGAGAAGGACAGTAGAAGAAGGAAAGGAAATTGGAAAAACATGGAGGACAGAAGAAGAAAGAAAGGAAATTGGAAAAACATGAGAGGACAGTAGAAGAAGAAAGAAAGGAAATTGGAAAATCATGGAGAAACATAGAAAAAGAAAGAAAGGAAATTGGAAAATCATGGAGAAGGACAGTAGAAAGAAAGAAAAAATTGGAAAAACATGGAGGACAGTAGAAGAAGAAAGAAAGGAAATTGGAAAACATGGAGAAGGACAGTGGAAGGAAGAAAGGAAATTGGAAAAACATGGAGGACAGTAGAAGAAGAAAGAAAGGAAATTGGAAAAACATGGAGAAGGACAGTAGAAGAAGAAAGAAAGGAAATTGGAAAACATGGAGAAGGACAGTAGAAAAAGAAAGAAAGGAAATTGGAAAATCATGGAGAAGGACAGTAGAAAAAGAAAGAAAGGAAATTGGAAAAACATGGAGAAGGACAGTAGAAAAAGAAAGAAAGGAAATTGGAAAATCATGGAGAAGGACAATAGAAGAAGAAAGAAAGGAAATTGGAAAACATGGAGGACAGTAGAAGAAGAAAGAAAGGAAATTGGAAAAACATGGAGAAGGACAGAAGAAGAAGAAGAAAGAAAGGAAATTGGAAAAACATGGAGAAGGACAGTAGAAAAAGAAAGAAAGGAAATTGGAAAAACATGGAGAAGGACAGTAGAAAAAGAAAGAAAGGAAATTGGAAAATCATGGAGAAGGACAGAAGAAGAAGAAAGAAAGGAAATTGGAAAAACATGGAGAAGGACAGTAGAAAAAGAAAGAAAGGAAATTGGAAAAACATGAAGAAGGACAGTAGAAAAAGAAGGAAAGGAAATCGGAAAATCATGAAGAAGGACAGTAGAAAAAAATCAGACAAATGGATGTTTTAATTGTTTCTTTGTTTTGTTACAGATTCATTATAACATTGGCAAAGTAAATGCAGATTCGGGCAACGAGGATATTGCCATTGAGCGCTATAAGCATGCTATTGAGTAAGTCGTTTTGCTTTAAGTTAATAATGTGTCAAGAAAATGTGACTTGCTTTATGATATCAAAATATGGAATTTTTACTCTCACTCAGGACAGCAAGGCACATAGCTTATTGATTTCCTTTAATAGGAGTGTCTAAATTCATAGTGTAACTTTTTTCTTTTTTACATATCAAGCTTTATATAACAAGTCAGTGCGGAAATAAGGTGATGAACATGACAACTGCAAAAATGTAGTTGTCCATGAGGGTGATAGTTATGATGATTTTGATTATAAAGTTATAAAGCTATTTATAGTACAACAAAAATTGATCAGGACTGAATGAATGGTAACCATTATTTTAAAATTTCTCATTTATTTTTAGAGATAGCTTTTTTTCTCCAGATTGTCAGGAAATTTAAAACAAATCAATAAATGTTACAATCAGTGCATAACACAACTTTTAACAAAAATACATATAATATGAAACACTGTTCAGCTCGGATCTTCAAATTAAGGTCCAGTAGAGGTATTATGTTATTAAGGATTGATAATTCTTTAACATGAAAGGAAAAGGAAAGAAACAATAAAATGTTGAAAAGAGGATGTAATAAAGAATGATAATCTCAATATTTAAGTATAACTTGTTGTTTTTTTGTATATATAAATGGGACGATGCATGTTTGAAATATTCACAAATGATGAGAAACTTAGCCAAATCTGACAGCTTGGCTCTCCTCTCCATGTCAAGTGTTGAAGGTTGCGCTTTGAGCTGTTTGATGAAGTTTTCCGAGCAAGCGAAACATGGTCTCTGATGTGAAAACAAAGACAAAAATGATCCCACCAACTAAAAACAAAAAACAAAAATAAATGAATTGATATTTTTTTAATGGAAATTTTTGGCTTTGAATTCTAAGAGAAATTTAATCTTCTATGTCAAATTTTTATCGTTTGTGAGTCGGTATATGAACCTTGGTTTGGCTTCACAACACACACTTGGTACTTTTTCGCAGCCAAGAGACTGCGCTTTCTAATGTTATGGGCCAGTTGTTAGTTAGTGTTACTGTTACTCAAAAATGTACACATCTTTCTTACATACATATCCTAACGGGAAGAAATGTATAAACAAAATGATGAAGAAGAAATATCTTAGGACAAATTGACCCCTGCTACACTTGTGATCGAGGAAACTTTTTATAGTTACTAGATCTCATTTATCTATTTCTAGTCCTTACAATGAAAATGCCCACGTAACCTCAGATTCGATTACTGACTCAATCCAATGATCGTACTTGCTATCGCCCGTATCGGTACAGGGGTTTCTGAGTTTAATGCAGTCAAAGTTGAAGAGACTTATTTTTATTTATAAAAGATCAATCATAATTCACCATAGTCTCCAGGCAAGCTTGTTGTATAAATGGGACACTGCATGTCTGAAATATTCACAAATGATGAAAAACTTAGCCAAATCTGACAGCTTGGCTCCCTCACCATGTCAAGTGTTGAAGGTTGAGCTTTGAGCTGTTTGACGATTTTTTCCCGAGCAAGCGAAACATAGCTTCTGATGTGAAAACAAAGACAGATGCTACTCATTACATAATACTTGGTGTCATTACACAGCTGTCATTTGAAAGACGAAACCCAACTAAAAAATAAATATTTTGATATAAAAATTAGGACATTTTGGTTTTGAATTCTAAGAGAAAAATAAACTTCTATATCAAACTTTTTATCATTTGTCAGGCGGTATATGAACCTGTTTGGGGCTTGTGAAAATTATTTCTTAGTCATAATCTGAGAATAAGATAAGATAAAATACTCGTAGTCGTAGTGTTAAGAATGACAACATTGAAATTCCACTAAAAAACCCTTTGAAATGAAAAATCTTTCACACTCACTTTATGACAGTCATTTTGTTGAATTAAGAAGACTGTCATGATTACCTATTAAAGTTCTCATTACAACGGTTTTCCATAGCTTTACAAACTAATCGAGGACAGGTCTTTGCTACAATGATTTACAGCTTTATTTATGTCTCCTTTGCATAGATAGTGGGGCCGGTAGCTCAGTCAGCAAAGTGCCTTACTGGAAAAAGATTGTTTGCCTGTGATCGAAGAAACTTTTCATTGTTACTAGATCTCATTTATCCATTTCCGGTCATTACAATGAAAACACCCACATAACCTCAGTTTTGATTTCTGACTCAATCTAATGATCGTACTTGCTATCGGCCGTATCGGTACAGGGTTTCTGAGTTTAATGCAGTCAAAGTTGAAGAGACTTATTTTTATTTATAAAAGATCAATCATAATTCACCATAGTCTCCAGGCAAGCTTGTTGTATAAATGGGACACTGCATGTCTGAAATATTCACAAATGATGAAAAACTTAGCCAAATCTGACAGCTTGGCTCCCTCGCCATGTCAAGTGTTGAAGGTTGAGCTTTGAGCTGTTTGACGATTTTTTCCGAGCAAGCGAAATATGGTCTGATGTGAAAATAAAGACAAAAGCTACTCCTTTGACAATACTTGGTGTCATTACACAGCTGTCATTTGAAAGACAATACCCAAATAATAAAAAAAAATAAAAAAAATAAAAAATTATATCAATATAAAAAATTGAAATTTTTTATTTTAAATTCTTAGAGAGAGAAAAACCTGTTATATCAAACTTTTTATCGTTTGTCAGTCGGTATATGAACTTCTGAAAATTATTTGTTTCATAATCTGAGATTAAGATAAAACGCAATACTCGTAGTGCTAAGAAAGACCACATTGTAATTCCATTGAAAAGCCCTTTGGAATGAGAACTCTTTCACACTCACTTCGTGACAGTCATGTGTTGAATTAGCAAGACTATTCAAATGCTCTTTACAATGGTTTTCCATAGCTTTACCAACTAGTAGAGGACATGTCCTCGCTCGAAATGAGTTGCCAGGTCTCTTAAGACTCGGCAAAAGTAAAATTGTCATGGAAAGTAATGGCAGACTAACACATTATGATGTATGCCTTTAAGAAAATCTAGACTCTTATCCAGAATGTAGTGTCGGTGGTCGAGTTGTTATGCTGCCAGACTTGGGATCATGAGGTTCCGGTTTCAAATCCTAGCAAAGCTAGGTCCGACGTTGTGTTCCCTAGTTAACACACTTTTTCCCACTCAACCCAGGTGCAAATGGGTACAAGCACTAGCTTGGGAGTATAAACCTGTGTCAGACTAGTGTCCTGTCCAGGAGAGGATTATTATCACCTGTTCCGCTTCACGCTATAGAAACCGGGATATGCTGTGGCTTAATGGGCTATAGTGGCCTTTGAAGGAGCTTTACCTATGCCAGATTACCCTGCGCTCAGCAATGAGTATGGGACTATACTTTTGTATGTATTGACATTATGGTTATTTTTTATAAGATTTTTTTCAAACCAAAAAACAGCTGGTCTCCTGATTTCATAAATTTTCAAGGAAATGATTTCAAATACGATTTTCTCAAAATTGACTTTTGGACTGATTTTTGCTAAGTAGTTTTACAATTTTCAATGGATTTGTTGGAAATTTGGCATACAGCTGCTTTGTATCATTACTAAGAGATCAACATATGTGATTTTCAACATCTTCTGCACTTTCTACATGATTTTTGTTGGAATATTGCCTCTATTTTTTTTTAATTTGTAAAAGGAAAACTATACAAGATATAAAACAAATCGATGTAAGAGATTCAGGATATTGATTTGAAGTTTCTATGTGCCAAGTTATGAACCTCTAGAATGAAAATTGTAGAAAATTCAAAACTGCTTAGTTTTTGTTTTTCTTCAAAAAATTCAAAATTAACCTAGTTTTTCACAAAAATTCAAGATGGAAACTGAATTTTCAAAAATATTTTTACAAATTATTTCCCCTAATGTCGCCATGCTGAAGTCATTTATGAAGATTAAAATTGTGTATCTCTTCAAACTAAAATAATCACTCTCCACTCCTCCCCCCCCCCCCCAATCCTTAAACAAACAAAGTACTCTATTCATTGTCAAATTGTCTTTTTCAGGCTCAACCCTGTGTATGACCAAGCCATGAACAACCTGGCCAACATCCTTAAAGACAGGGTCATACACTGGAAGCAGAAGAGCTTCTTGATAGGGCTGTGAATGTATCGTATGTATTGATTGTGTTTGGTTTTGTTGTTTTTTCTTCTTTTCTGTTTTTCACATAACAATAACACATATCATCAATGAAACTTTCTTAATGCGAAAGACCACAGTTTATGAGGTAATGAACTTTGCCCTTAAAATGAATAAATGCACGCTTCTTTCACGTATTTATAAATAATGAAGGCTTTGATCCGATAGAAAGGCTCCAGTAACACATTTACATTCTAAGTGCAGATTTAGATCCATTTTTCTTTCCAGACGTTGGAAACTCTAGTAAGTCAAAGAGTAAAGGATTTAGTTGTTTAGATCATTCAAAAAGTTCTGTTCTAACCATGTAGGCCTATTTTGTGCACCATTTACTACTGATTTTACTTTTAAAGACCCATTTACTACTTTCTAAAGACTAAAGGATTTACTACTTTCTAAAGACTAAAGGATTTACTACTTTTAAAGACTAAAGACTAAAAAGGATTTACTAAAGGATTTACTACTTTCTAAAGACTAAAGGACTTTCTAAAGACTAAAGGATTTACTTTCTAAAGACTAAAGGATTTACTACTTTCTAAAGACTAAAGGATTTACTAAAGACTAAAAAGGATTTACTTCTTTCTAAAGACTAAAGGATTTACTACTTTCTAAAGACTAAAGGACTTTCTAAAGACTAAAGGATTTATTACTTTCTAAAGACTAAAGGATTTATTACTTTCTAAAGACTTACTAAAGACTAAAGGATTTATTACTTTCTAAAGACTAAAGGATTTATTACTTTCTAAAGACTAAAGGATTTATTTAAAGACTAAAGGATTTACTTTCTACTTTCTACTTTAAAGACTAAAGGATTTTTATTAAAGACTAAAGGATTTTTTTAAAGACTAAAGGATTTACTTTCTACTTTCTAAAGACTAAAGGATTTATTACTTTCTAAAGACTAAAGGATTTATTACTTTCTAAAGACTAAAGGATTAAAGACTAGGATTTAAATTGTAACCTAAAGACTAAAGGATTTAAAAAGCGTACCATAGTGTTTACTGTCCTGTTCGATGATCTATTACGTTTTTGCTTTTCCTGAAAAATTATGTTAGGCAGAACGAGTTTATACGATTTCACCGTAGAATGGTTTTAGACATTTATTTTCATTATTTCATGTTACAGCCAGCCTATTTGCAATATCCTCATGTGAAATGTTTCTACAGACATAAAATGAAATCGTCTCCTGTCTCTGCGCTATTAAATTATGCATTGACACTGAACACTGAAATAGTCTGGGTTATTTTTGATAGCTTTTCATTATTTCGGTACATCATTCATTTTCAGTGGAAAGTTTTTGCCTGGATGAACAGAGGTATGTCAAGGCAGAGCTTGAAAAGTTTGAGGAAGCTGAGAAATCATATCACAAGGCCATCAGTTTGAGGAAAAACTATCCAGACTGTTACTACAACTTAGGAAACATGGTACAGTCACTTTTCACATTTGATTTGATTTGATTTGATTTTACCCACATCCACTACTAAGGTGATCTCTGGGGTATTGGTAGGATTTTTAATTTTGTTTCGACTGCCCTGTAAACAGCCAAGGGATCTTTAATTATTGTGCTCTGCACAATGGACCTCCTCTCTATCATCCGTTTCTGATGGGACCAGGTGTTGATCTGCCTACCTGGACCAGGGGTGGGTTTTACCTGAAAAACTGTAGAGAAAATTTCAACCTGCCGAGGTTTGAACCCACGACTATCTGGTTGAGAGGCCGACACCTTGCCTCTGGACCACCAAGTGCCCTCATGGCATGGTACTGGACTACTGAGTCCCCACATGGCATGCTACTGGATCACTGAGACCCCACATGATATGGTACTAGACCACTGAGTTCCCACATGGTATGGTACTAGACCACTGAGTCCCCACATGGCATGGTACTGGACCACTGAGTCCCCACATGATATGGTACTAGACCACTGAGTCCCCACATGATATGGTACTAGACCACTGAGTCCCCACATGATATGGTACTAGACCACTGAATCCCCACATGGTATGGTACTAGACCACTGAGTCCCCATGATATGGTACTAGACCACTGAGTCCCCACATGATATGGTACTAGACCACTGAGTCCCCACATGATATGGTGGTACCAGACCACTGAGTCCCCACAACTAGACCACTGAGTCCCCACATGATATGGTACTAGACCACTGAGTCCCCACATGGTATGGTACTAGACCACTGAGTCCCCACATAATATGGTACTAGACCACTGAGTCCCCACATGATATGGTACTAGACCACTGAGTCCCACATGATATGGTACTGGACTACTGAGTCCCCACATGATATGGTACTAGACCACTGAGTCCCACATGATATGGTACTAGACCACTGAGTCCCCACATGATATGGTACTAGACCACTGAGTCCCCACATGGACCACTGAGTCCCACATAATATGGTACTAGACCACTGAGTCCCACATGATATGGTACTGGACCACTGAGTCCCCACATGATATGGTACTAGACCACTGAGTCCCCACATGATATGGTACTGGACCACTGAGTCCCCAATGGTATGGTACCCCACTGAGTCCCCACATGGTATGGTACTGGACACTGAGTCCCCACATGATATGGTACTAGACCACTGAGTCCCCACATGATATGGTACTAGACCACTGAGTCCCCACATCCGTATGGTACTGGACCACTGAGTCCCCATGGTATGGTACTAGACCACTGAGTCCCCACATCAATATGGTACTTGAGTCCCCACATGATATGGTACTGGACCACTGAGTCCCAGATGAAAACTGAGTTCAACATGATATGGTACTAGACCACTGAGATGGTACTAGACCACTGAGTCCCCACATAATATGAGGTACTAGACCACTGAGTCCCCCCACATGATATGGTACTGGACCACTGAGTCCCCCACATGATATGGTACTGGACCACTGAGTCCCCACATGATATGGTACTAGACCACTGAGTCCCCACATGATATGGTACTAGACCACTGAGTCCACATGGTATGGTACTAGACCACTGAGTCCCCACATGATATGGTACTAGACCACTGAGTCCCCACATGATATGGAGACCACTGAGTCCCCACATGGTATGGTACTGGACCACTGGATATATGGTACTAGACCACTGAGTCCCCACATGATATGGTACTAGACCACTGAGTCCACATGGCATGGTACTAGACCACTGAGTCCCCACATGGCATGGTACTGGACCACTGAGTCCCCACATGGCATGGTACTGGACCACTGAGTCCCCACATCATGGTACTAGACCACTGAGTCCCCATGATATGGTACTAGACCACTGAGTCCCCACATGATATGGTACTAGACCACTGAGTCCCCACATGATATGGTACTAGACCACTGAGTCCCCACATGATATGGTACTAGACCACTGAGTCCCCACTGATATGGTACTGGACCACTGAGTCCCACATGATATGGTACTAGACCACTGAGTCCCCATGATATGGTACTAGACCACTGAGTCCCCACATGATATGGACCACTGAGTCCCCACATGATATGGTACTAGACCACTGAGTCCCCACATGATATGGTACTAGACCACTGAGTCCCCACATGATATGGTACTGGACCACTGAGTCCCCACATGGCATGGTACTAGACCACTGAGTCCCCACATGGTATGGTAACAGGAGGGTTCTTATTTGGGATACTTATTGGGAAACCATGACGATTTTTTTGTGTTGAAAGTGACTACATGCCAACGGTCTAGCGGCAATGCTATGCCCTACATTGTCTCCTGTGGAAAGGCACTCAACACGCTCATCTTTTCCACTCAACCCAAGTACAAAATGAGTACCATCATCATGAGCTGGTTAGTAAACCTGCAACAGACAAGTGTGCTGTCCAGGAGGCGATGTCGATCACCTGTTTCGCTTCACTCTATACAAAACGAGAGAAGTTCTGACTTGGTGGGCTGAACTAAGTAACCTTTTAGGACATTAACATATCTACTGTTACAAACGAAATAAAACCTATCTTGTCATCTGCAACAGCATATTTTCGTACATGATGCTGCTTGGGTATTGTACTAGTGAATTTCCTTATAGAAATCTGATAAAGCTCATTCGTACTATTGTGTCTTTATTTCTTAAAGTCGTGTGCTCCACTCTATCAGTGGGCTGCGGTGGGAGATGCTGGTAGGTCCTGCTTTACTCCTTTTCTCTCACTCTTTCACTCTTCCTGCTGTTTCCTCTTCATTTCCCCCTGAGATCATAGTCTTGTGAATTCAATCACTAATCATAGCATCAAGAAAGTACATTTGTTAATACCTTCAACACGTCAATCTCCATCTATATTACAGTCTTTACAATCCCAGTTTGAGAGTGAAACGAACTGCCACCTATCGATACTAAGTGTACCGATAAGGCAGGGGGCAAGTTTGAATGAAAGAAACCACTCTACCACACAAACGATTGAATTGATGTGGTTGTCGATTTTGGGCTGCTCTTTCCTGTACATAAAGATTTTTTACTTATTTGTTTGATTCTTTGCCACGCAGTACCTAGATATGAAACTGCATCAGCAAGCACTGAGTGCGTGGGGCAATGCTACCATCTTGAGACCAACTCACTTCAATGCTTGGAACAATGCCATCATTCTCTTGGAGACTTCAGGTTCGTAAACTTTTTTACTTACATGGCTTTGCATCGTAAGCATTTTGATGCTCAGTTAAAGATAACGATTGAAGGCACTGAATTATACTGTCATAGTGGAAGACAGAAAGGCGTTGCGATTCTAGGTCTCTGTTATCAACTTCATGCTTACCAAGGATTAGGTCTCAGAGTGCCCCAGTCCCCTCCAGTCCCTCTCCCCCCCCTCCCCCTCCCCTCACCCTCCCCATCAAGTGTAAAGAATATGACTTCTAAACAACAGTTTAACAGAAACTTATATTCTTACATGTTAATACTGAGCACAATCTCATGGGATATTTTAAGAAAATATTTTGAGGAAAACTATCTTTTTTGTACAACTTTCACCCTCATCACTCAGGATGAAGCCTTGTGCAAGTTGGTCTAACAATCTTCTCATCACTCAGGATAAAGCCTTGTGCAAATTGGTCTAACAATCTTCTCATCACTCAGGATAAAGCCTTGTGCAAATTGGTCTAACAATCTTCTCATCACTCAGGATAAAGCCTTGTGCAAATTGATCTAACAATCTTCTCATCACTCAGGATAAAGCCTTGTGCATTTTCTTGTTCGAATAATCTTCTCAACTATTGTTGGGTTGGGGGTTTTTTCATTCTTTGCAGGCAACTACAACCAAGCCATCAAAATGGCGGAGTTAGCGCTAAAGAAACTGCCCAATCATCCGCAAATCCTACGGACTATGGGCAGTGTGTACGGTAAACAAGGCAACTACCCAATGTGTGAGAAAGTCTTCCTGCAGGCAAAGCAGCTACAGCCCAACAACCCTTCTGTCATTTTGAATTTAGGTAAAGACAACAGTCTCTCCACTTAAAAACATTTAGAGATGGGGAATGTCATTTCATATTTGCCATTATGGGCAACTTTACAAGAGTGAAATGTTCTTATCTCATTGCAAGCCTTCAAGGACTGATGCCTTTCAGTAACATGAAAAGATACATGAATTGAACCTGTGATATGTATGCAGATGTACAGCTCACAAACCTAAGTGACAACTCCATCAAGAAAGTCAGAACAAATACGTCACGTTTGGGTACAGTAGTGACCGTCTAAATGCCTGCCGCCTAAATGTCCGTTTCGCCTAAATGCCCGCAATCTCAGTGAAACCAATTTTTTTGTATATAAATTGCCCCTCTAAATGCCCGCTTCAAAACCAAGATTTTCGTCTAAATGCCCATTTCAAAACCAAGATTTTCGTCTAAATGCCCGGTCTCAACTGTTTTTCTTTATCATACCTGTAATCTGATCGCTAATCTAATAGGGCTTATACCCGTCAACAATGTGCCATGCATTGCAACCATCCTTCATTACCTATCCATTGTAATGTACTAAAAGTTGACCAATCTTCTCTTCATAACTCCACCCACTGTACATCCTTTTGTCCCATTAGATCACTGGTTTGTCATCGGGCAATTGGAATTGAACAGTCTTCCGAACTCCGCCCATATCTCTTTCTTGATGTCGTAAGTGGCATGCAATCACCTGGCGACTTTGGACCGGGTACTCATTGCGATTGATGGACAAAGTGTGAACTGTTTTATTTCTGCGCCGCCCCGGCATTGGCCAAATCCAATGTGACCTCGGGTCTTCGTGGCGAGAGACGGTCAACCCATCCGCACCTTCACCACCTCAGTGTGTCAGGTGTCCCTGTTTCTCACATTGAATTTTTTGTAAAGCTGATGACTTTTCCAAAACAAACAATCTGGCTATGAATCTTTAACCTTGTCTGTCTGTTGTCTTAACCTTAACACGAATCAAAGGAGTTCAAAGATTTGTGTTAATTTTTTCCCACATTGATCCCGTTGGATCATGCTTTTCTTTATCCATTTTTTCTCATCCAAATTTGCATAATTACATAAGTCAAAGGTCTCGTGATTAAATAAGTCACGTGATTGTAATGTGGGTTGTGCCAGTTAATGAGGAAACACTGGATCAGATCTTTTTTCCCTTAGCCTCCCATAGCAACAACTTGAATTATACAAAGCTACACACAGATCTACATCTTGAAAATAAAAATGATTAAATCAGGAAATGATTTACAAAAGAAACTTTAAATCCTGGACGAAATTGAGAAGTCAATAGGGAAAGCCAACTTCACAGAAATAGGCCTACCCCCAAATTATTGTCCCTGACCTACTTTCCTTTAAATGCCCGTTTTGTCTGCTTCCCAAGCACCGGGTATTTAGGCGGTCACTACTGTATAACCATAACCTTCTGTCAGACAACAAATGAGAAATGTCTACACACTTGTACAGGCATCACACTGTGATGCGGTTGGCGGGCACTGCTGGTAGGCCCTACTTCTTTCTTTTTACTCTTTCACTTCTCTTTTGTCTTGCTGCTTCCTTTAAATCACCCTGAGATCACCACAATGGTGGACGGGATAAATTTCAATATTAAAAGCAACAAACAAAGTCACTTATTGTTGTTTGTTACTACGTTTTTGTATTTTCTCATCTCAGGTGTGTTGTATCATCGCTGGGGAAAGTACCCACAAGCCATGCAGCATTATGAACTGGCCAAGCGCCTGAGTCCTAACGACCCAAGTGTCCACGAAAACATGGAAATGCTGAAAATAAAGATGGCCGAGGCGAGCTAGAGTGTTAGCTCTCTTCTCAGTTCATGATGTCCATCTCCGTTGTCTGTTGTACAAACCAATCACAACACTGCTTTAACGTCTTTGCCTTAATCATGAATCATAAGATGAATCATAATGAAATGCTTATAGAGCTGGGCTCTTAGCACTCTAGAATTTCCCAAAGACGAACAGTGAGACAAGGGGAAAGTCAAAAGTGAAGAATGACAACATGAAATAATATTAAAGCCACATAGGAACAAAGACAAGACAAATACAAAGGAATAGACAGAAACAAATCTTTAAGGCATCAATAGAATTGAACCCACAACGTCCACGTCAGAACCATCGCCTCGCAATGAAAAGATAGTACACTCTCTTTTCATGGCGAGGCGTGGGTGCCGACGTGGAGACAGTGGGTTCAATTCCATTGGTGCCTTAAGGATTTGCTTTTGTCTCCTATGAGGCTTTAATATTATTTTGTGTCATTATTCTTCAGTTCTGTGTAGAGTTGTTTGTGTTTATTCTTCAGGGCATGATACCAGTGGCATCTTTAAATAAATAATTGCACAGCTTTTTTTTTCTTTCCTTTTTCACAGTGCAAAGCAATTTCTTTTCTTTTTTTGCTGAGTATTAAAACTGAAAAACTAATTTAAACAACACAAATAGACTCAAGTTTCCTCAGTAAATCTTCCTGGTAGGCATCACATTTCCCTAGTTGTGTTCACCGGTCTCTTCTTGACTTTCAGCTCTCAGGTGCCTGAACTATATAGAGTTCTTTTTTTTTTGGCTCATTCTTTACCCATTAAACCACAATTAGACTAAAATCTTTCTCATATCTGTTTTCATTTTTATGCCTTACAGTTGCTGCAGTCTTTTTTTACCAAATAATTTCATGTAGTATTAACTTTTTGTTGAACTGAATTTTATAGTCGTTATGAAAATATCAGTGCAAATATTTATCAGCCAATCGCATTACTCATCAACAAATTATTTTTCAAATATTTATACCCATAATCCATATCCATTTAACCCTCCACGTTTTGAATGTGAATTTAAAAATATTTATATTTGCTCTCATGATTTTAAAAAAAGAAAAAATTTTAAAAAGAAAAATATGATTTATTATTTACATACTACGGTGTCTTCAATTCTTCATGATATTCCCTGTCTCTTATCCATGTCTTGGTTTTTTGGCTTTATGGCTAAAATGTAGTTGCCTGATGCCCAAAAACACGTCAACTGTGAAACCTAAGCAATATTATTTAACTTTTAATGTTTGTTTGTCTTAGGTATTTTGTGAATGTAAAATGATCAACCTCTCCCCAACCATAAACTACAGGAAGTGACATATCATCACCTGTTTCCACTTCATGCTATAGAAACCAGAATAGGCTCTGGGCTCATCGGCCGACATAGTTTTGAAGGAACTTTTCTTTTCACTGTGCCTTACATGGACACTACATTCCACTGATTGATTTACATTGCGATGTACAGCTCATGATATTTTTGATGACGTCGATGGCAAAGCGGTTAGGTTGCTGGACTGGGGATCATGAGGTCCCGAGTTTGAATCCTAGCAAAGCCAGGTCCGACGTTGTGTTCCTTGGGAAAGACACTTAACACGCATTTTCCCCACTCTACCCAGGTGCAAATGGGTACAAGCACTAGCTTGGGAGTAAAGATCTGCGTCGGACTGGCGTCCTTGCCAGGAGGTGATTATTGTCACCTGTTCCGCTTCATGCTATAGAAACCGGGATAAGCTCCGGCTCTATAGGACTAAATAACCTTGAAGGAACTTGACTTATTTACTTACATGAACACTACATTCCACTGATTGATTTACATTGCGATGTACAGCTCACGATATTTTTGATGACGCCTCACAGCACTGTTTGTATGAAGCATAAGCAGCTCCATGATAAAAAAATTTGCCTTGAAAATGCCTAAAAATGTGTTATAATGATATTTTTAGCACATAACTGGAAACTTTCTTTAAAACAAAAGTAAAACTTTAAACGTCATTTTCTCAAAAAGGTTTCTTGTATTGTTGAAATTCCTCTTACAAATAAATTCGTAACTTCGTCCAAATTCAACCAACCACGAAATGCTCGGAATACTGTATGTTTATGCCCAAAAAAACGGCATTTTGAAAATTGTCACCTTAGGACGGGTTTTGTCAAAGCCACACACAAATACGTCATTGACACGACACGGTATTAAGCTTATTTGATATGAAGTTTGACATTTTGGCCACCTTTACGGTGTTCTCTGTAAATGTAAACTTCCTGAAAAAATAATCTCATTTCTTCTTTAATCTTTATGTTTTGGTCTTGTTACCAGATGTCTCAAAATTGCTGTAATTTGCATTTTTACGGTTGAGTGATTTAGTTCAATACTACTGTAATTTTTTTTTAATGATATCCATTTGTCTGATATATTAGCCTGATCCGCTTTTTGCTGTCATTGTGATGATTCTGGGTGGTTGGTGGGATCTGCTGGTAGATTCTCCTTCTTTCCTTTCACTTTCACTCATCTGTTTATCTTTCTTTGTGCTATTTACTCTTACTTCGCCCTCACCGCATATGGTGGATGGGGTAAATTTCAGTGAATCAAACAAACAAACGCCGTTTCGCTGAGCCTTGATAATGTTAACCATCAGGGATAAAAGTGGCAAGTTTTTACTCCTAGTGGTGCCAACACGTATACTTTGTTTGCCTTACCAAAAATCTTTTGACTTTGACACTGTTGTTTTGAAGGGAAGCAAGCAAGGAATACCCTAATTCAAATAAACATCGATGAAAAATATCGAAATTTAAATAGACATCGATGAAAAATATCCAAAATTTGAAATCCTATTTTTGCAATAAAACCACAGATTGATACAATGATTCCATGATTCAATTAAAATTTAATTTGATTTTTTTTCTCTCCATGAATTGTTGCAAACACTCCCAACCTTTTATTAATATTTGCTATGGAGAGATTGCTATGAAATGATTTAGGTGCTAATATATACCCATCTGCATGAACACATTACATTAGTGTTGATTCCTTGTACAGATGCGCAGTCAACTAAACAGGCACTTTTGTTTAAATATTTCGATAACCGCATGCTTCTACTTGATGTAGAAACATCTTTTAAAAGATTTATGGGTTTCTAAACTACGCCATCTATTTTACAAATCCCTATTTCAGCTGTCATGACATCCAAATGTTGACTGGTTTCACCAAGTATCGCCTTGTTATTGTATGATTTATATTAGGGACTTTACAGCCTACCCCATTTAAATCATCTTTTGTTTCCATTCCATTTTATGTTTATCCTATACTGTTATACAATTCAATGTTTAATTGTTTCCCTGCACATTGGAATCCTATTTTTGTTGTTACTGTTCAGTTGCCACTGCTTTTGTGCAGCAATTGATGGGAGATACTAATAGATCCTACTTCTTTCCCTTCGCTATTTCATTTATCTTTCATCTTGCTATTTCCTACTAATTCACAGCCTGAGATCACCTCATATGGTGGATAGGGTAAATTTCAATGAAACAAAAACGTTTGTGGATGGTTAATAAGCTACATTACTTGACACCAAATTCACTCTTTTTAAGAGCAGGACAATGTATTTAAAAATATCGTCTAGATCTGATTGTCTTTATGCCAAAAATAAACTTTGTTTTCTATTATGCTTCCTTTGTATTGTAGTGTGTGTGTGTGTGTGTGCATAGGTTGTGTGCGGGCGGTTGGCGGGCGCTACTAGTAGGTCCTAGTTCTTTCCGTTCCTTCTTTCACTTATCTTTCATCTTGCTGTTTCCTCTTAATTCACCCTGAGATCACTGCAATGGTGGACGAGGTAAATTTGTAAGAAACAAACAAAAGCAGAGGTTGTAGGGGTGAAGTGTTAAATGCTCAAAATCAAGACGATGAAGGCATCCAACTATTCCAACTGTCTGTTTTTGGAATGTAGATCAGTCAAGAAAAAGAAAAAATTCAACAGAGCAATCCAGTGTGAATGAGGGATTTCTTTGTCATTCAATCAACAAACACATATTGTATATAGTCGTAAGTGTTTGCTTGCTCATAAGTCATATTAACTAAAGTTCTAGTGTTGAATGCTTGCAATTAAAGCAATGAAATCGTCCAATGGTCTGGTGTTGAATGCTTGCAATTAAAGCAATTGAAATCGTCCAATGGTCTGGTGTTGAATGCTTGCAATTAAAGCAATGAAATCGTCCAATGGTCTGGTGTTGAATGCTTGCAATTAAAGCAATGAAATCGTCCAATGGTCTGGTGTTGAATGCTTGCAATTAAAGCAATGAAATCGTCCAATGGTCTGGTGTTGAATGCTTGCAATTAAAGCAATGAAATCGTCCAATGGTCTGGTGTTGAATGCTTGCAATTAAAGCAATGAAATCGTCCAATGGTCTGGTGTTGAATGCTTGCAATTAAAGCAATGAAATCGTCCAATGGTCTGGTGTTGAATGCTTGCAATTAAAGCAATGAAATCGTCCTATGGTCTGGTGTTGAATGCTTGCAATTAAAGCAATGAAATCGTCCAATGGTCTGGTGTTGAATGCTTGCAATTAAAGCAATGAAATCGTCCAATGGTCTGGTGTTGAATGCTTGCAATTAAAGCAATGAAATCGTCCAATGGTCTGGTGTTGAATGCTTGCAATTAAAGCAATGAAATCGTCCAATGGTCTGGTGTTGAATGCTTGCAATTAAAGCAATGAAATCGTCCAATGGTCTGGTGTTGAATGCTTGCAATTAAAGCAATGAAATCGTCCAATGGTCTGGTGTTGAATGCTTGTCCAATGGTCAATTAAAGCAATGAAAATGGTCTGGTGTTGAATGCTTGCAATTAAAGCAATGAAATCGTCCAATGGTCTGGTGTTGAATGCTTGCAATTAAAGCAATGAAATCGTCCAATGGTCTGGTGTTGAATGCTTGCAATTAAAGCAATGAAAATGGTCATGCTTGCAATTAAAGCAATGAAATCGTCTGGTGTTGAATCTTGCAATTAAAGCAATGAAATCGTCCAATGGTCTAGTGTTGAATGCTTGCAATTAAAGCAATGAAATCGTCCAATGGTCTGGTGTTGAATGCTTGCAATTAAAGCAATGAAATCGTCCAATGGTCTGGTGTTGAATGCTTGGCAATGAAATCGTCCAATTATGTGCCAAATCGTCCAATGGTCTAGTGTTGAAAGCTTGCAATTAAAGCAATGAAAATGGTCTGGTGTTGAAGCTTGCAATTAAAGCAATGAAATCGTCCAATGGTCTGGTGTGTGCAAATGAAGAAAAGCCAATGAAAACAATCCAGTGTGCATGAGGCACTACTCTTTCATCTGATCAACAAACACATTTTATTTATGGTGAGTGTTTAGATGCAAGTCATGATACATGGATGAGATGCTTTCTCAAGAGACTCAATAAACTGCTCACTCAAACACAACGCTGATATAAATATATCTTCCGCTGCATTACAAACCTAACGCTGATAGTGCTACCGTGAGAATAAAATTTCTCTTCGCTTTGGCAAAATTCATTGAATGAAATGAAACATAACAATATTAACAATATAGATAGTAGAGTAGAATTCTTCCTTTGATATAAAGTAACTGGAGTTAGTCTCGTCACTTTCTGATTTGTGAAATTCTTAATAAGTGATAAAAATCCCTAGGCGGAGTTAATTACAGGATGGAATTCCAGTTCTAGGGTTGAGGGAGTTAATTCTCAATGCGCTCACTGCCTTCCCAAAGTAAGGAGATGTAAGCAGATGCAGAAGTCGCAATCTAAACATATCCTATTCGCAGATGAATTTTCATATCTGTCTTACCTCATCCAAATACCAAGGATGAAAATTTGTTTTGTTTCGTGTTCATTTTATACTGTATTTTTTTTCCTAAGCCTTCAATTACAAATGGCTGTACGATTGCAAAACTGATAAATAATGAGACATTGATTAAATAACACGTTGTCGTGAAATCAATACATGATGCTTATATTTTCTTGCGCATTTAAAAGTAAATAATTTTTATGACGTATTATATATTCGTATTTTTATAAATGAATAACTGAAATTGTATTTTTCTTTACTCTTTAAGTCTTTCAAATATAAAAGTTTGATAACATTCCTGTTTCAAAGTCAAAGTGACAAATCTACATTTACCAACAGTGTAGTTTGTTTTGTTTTTATTTTGTTTTCCCTGGCCTTCTGTTGTTCTTATGAGGCATTTAATGAAAAGGAGTTATACTAGAACTATATTAATGTATTTGTAATATAGTTCTAGTGTAATCAAATACATTTGATATATTATTATATATTTATATTACTATATTATTATTGAGATTTCGACTGTATTTTATTTCCACTTTTCTATAGTTATTCTTGAAATTCAGTATTGTGATGTCCTAGACTCTAGTCTTGAGGAAATTTAAAGAGCATGTGCTAGGCAGAGCTGTGTCTCTTCTTATGCTCTACGAACCTCTCATAGAATTTGTTTTTCCGAGAAATATTAACATAACTTCTGTGAATGGTTATTGTTAGTGTTAGCTTCATTAAGTATGACTGTTATATAGATAATGAACCATGGCAAGTGTTGCCTCGTGTGGCAATGGTCGGGTCTCATTTCATGCTGATATTCGATATTGCATTAAAACACCCGTCTTTAGCTAAATACTATTTACATGTATCATTTTTAATTGAGTTCTTTGAAGTTTTGTATATAGTGTACATAATTAAATTCATTATCAGATTGTTAAAGGGAATTTCAATTAGATGAAGTGTTGCAAAGTTATTAGCCTTCAAAGTTGGAGACATTTTTTTTGGTTGACCTGATATAAAGCCTAAAAGTGATCAATGACAATAGGTGCTGGTAACTCAACCAAAGAATACAGAACCAACATGTGACATTTTGTATATTATGTCCCTTGGTCAGACAACAAATGAGCATTGTGGGTTTGCTCCCTTTGCATGTTATACAATGACAAGTGTTCTTATTTGATCTTGAAGGATAATCGCTATGATAGTAAAGGCTGTGATGATTCTTTTGCTATCTAATATACTGCTGAATGCTTTTTTTTTCTTTTTCTTTTTTTTTTTTTTTTTTAAATTTAAGATCTTTCTTTTTTTTTTTTTAAATATGGAACTTAATTTTAATTAAACGGACTAATGATAAGAGTATGGCATGACTAAATGATCAAAGCATAGCATCAAATGTAAGAATTTTTTTTTTTTAAACGAAGTACATGTAATAGATAAAAGATATAAATGGGCAAAGAGACATGAATAACAGCTGAATGCTTGTGAATCACTTTAAATCAATGTATTTATCATATTTTAATATTTTTTCTTTGTTATCCTTAGGTTCTCTCTCTCTCTCTCTCTCTCTCTCTCTCTCTCTCTCTCTCTCTCTCTCTCTCTCTCTCTCTCTCTCTCTCTCTCTCTCTCTCTCTCTCTCTCTCTCTCTCTCTCTCTCCCTCCCTCCCTCCCTTCTCCCTCCTCTCTCTCTCTCTCTCTCTCTCTCTCTCTCTCTCTCTCTCTCTCTCTCTCTCTCTCTCTCTCTCTCTCTCTCTCTCTCTCTCTCTCTCTCTCTTTTTTTCAAATGGAAGCAATGTTTGTCATTGATTTCATAGTGCCTTTCTACTCTTCCTCATTCTGTATATATTTATCTCTTTATCACAGAAATTGGGAAACTGAAAATGTACACAAAAATGAAGTTGGAAACAAAAATGGTACTTAGTATTTATAATGATATATAATATAATGTATAACGTTATATAATTTACAGGATTAAGAACTCATTCTTAATACCCTTAAGTTGATTCAAAAGGAGAAGAAAAATATTGTGCATTGTACAATATGTCCCTTTCGATTTTGTCTTCTTTTTTTTCTTTAATTTTTTCTTTGGATTTATAAGTCCTGCTTTATGTTAATTGAAGTTATCTTTCTGCATAACTCCATACTTGATCACAATACTGTAGCTTTTATTACATACCTTATATAACCACTGTGTGGATAAGTGATTGAAGGAAGAACTCATTTTACACCCTACATCATCAATACAGTTTTCTGTCCTTTATCAGAAGAGAGATTTTTGTTTTTTCCATAACCTCCTAGTGTTTTATTTTTAGACTGGAAGAAATTTTACTGAAATCCTTTATGTGGTCAAAGATTTTGTTATGAACATCAAATCCTTTATGTGGTCAAAGATTTTGTTATGAACATCAAATCCTTTATGTGGTCAAAGATTTTGTTATGAACATCAAATCCTTTATGTGGTCAAAGATTTTTTTATGAAATTCAACAGTGAAAGTTGCAAACCGTGTAAGTCCCAATTTTGGATGTTTTGAGAAAATCAAAGAAAGTGATGCTGCGCTTTTTAATCTATTTTCACAGACATACACGGTTTGCAAGTGTCAAAAACTAGACCCAATAGGGATACACGGATTGCTCATATGGTTATTATACGGGTTTCTATTGGTTCTTGTGACACGGAATCCTTACTAGGCGAAGCATTAGGGTTTCCTAATATTAAAAAAGTGAGAGAAAGGTGTAACTAATTTTAGACTTGCACGGTTTGTGACCCTTGATATATTTCACATCAGACACCCTGTTTCCTTTTTCCCCTTTGACACTTTGTCCTCCACTGTTTCACATCAGACACCGCGGTTCCTTTTGCCCCTTTGACACTTTGTCCTCCACTGTTTCACATCAGACACCGCGGTTCCTTTTTCCCCTTTGACACTTTGTCCTCCACTGTTTCACATCAGACACCGCGGTTCCTTTTTCCCCTTTGACACTTTGTCCTCCACTGTTTCACATCAGACACTGCGGTTCCTTTTCCCTTTGACACTTTGTCCTCCACTGTTTCAGTTGATTGTTTCTACTGTTACCTTGTTGTAGTTTCTGTGGGCAGTTGACAGGTGTTACTGGTAGGTCTTACTTCTTTCCTTTCACTTTCACAACATGTCTTTCTATTATGTTGCTGTTTCCTCTTTATTCACCCTGAGATAATAATAATAATAAAATACATTTTATAGCGCTCATCATCAACACTAGATCAACCTCTGAGCGCTTTACAGTGACATGTCATAGTACAGACGACACATAAAGAATGTCAATGAAAAAAATCTGATTTCAATACAAGAAAATTATAAAATTGTGTTGTGCAAACGGAAATAAAATAATTTTGATAAAATTACAAGAAGGGTAAAGTACAAAAATAAAAATAATTGCAGGTATACAATTTAAACTATTTATTAACAATGCATGAGATCCCCACATGTGATGGATGGAGTAAACTTTAAGCAATCACTCCTGTAGTTTCTTCATATACGATTGAACACATCTTGTTGACCCCCCCCCCCCAGATGTCTTGCATCGTCAATGATAGTATGATCTTATTCTTTCTTTCTTGCAATCTCTACAGATGTTTATATTGATATTTAAATTTTATATAAATAAACACTGACATCTTTTTACAAGTGCCAAAGTGACTGTGTTAATTGTTTTAATCTTTATTTGTGAATCTTTATTGTACCCTCAAAATTTATGGCTCTAACAGTAACAGTAACACCATCTTTTGTCTGGAAAGATGCTCTTGATAATTAAAATCAACAACCTTGAATTTTATGTAACATTTCAGCTAAGAGGAAATAATGGAGAATGTCAAGCAAGTCCCATCCTCAGAGTTGAGCATAGGGTAACCGGCAGTAGAGCCCTGATTTCTTTCTAGTCATACGGCAAAATGTGGAAGTTTACGACTGTCATCCATGCCACTGCCACCTTTACTTTCTCCGAGTCTGAATAAACGTAGCGAAACTGCTAGGTCTGCCACCTTTACCCATTTCTGAATAAACTGACCCATTTCACTGCTAGGTCTGCCACCTTTACTTTCTCCGAGTCTGAATAAATACCCATTTCACTGCTGGGTCTGCCACCTTTACTTTCTCCGAGTCTGAATAAACGTAGCGACCCATTTCACTGCTCCAGGTCTGCCACCTTTACTTTCTCCGAGTCTGAATAAACGTAGCGACCCATTTCACTGCTGGGTCGACAGGGGCGGCCAGAAGAATGGAGAGAATGTTTACAGAGGGAAAATGAAAGAGACAATAATATAATGACAGTGACAGAGGTAATACTATTACTAAACAAAACAACCAATCACACCAACTCATCCATCAGACATGCACCTCTCTCCATCCATGAGAATAGTACATTTTCTAAGAACCTAAGACGGATGGGACTAAAAATAGCAATTAATAGAGAAAACCTGATGGAGTCCTAGTAATACAGCAGCGAAAAGGGAGTAAATGAGGTTACATGACAAAAGGCTTTGTATCCAATTTCATTAAATTGATATATTTGAAGGTTTCAACAGCAATATGTAGTAAGAAGTTTTGTAAAATAGGATCTTAATCAGGTGAATGCTAATGATGATTTTAATATGTTTTGTAAGAAAATACTTCTGTTGATGTTTTTACATATGGTGAAACTGAATTCAATTCAAATTAATTCAAATACTGTATTTCATCCCATAGAGAAATGTGGTTTTCAGACTGAACAAAATAAGAGTAAAAGCTTAGATTTTATTGAAATGTTGCTTGGCACAATTTGTAATGCAGTATTTCTTTGTCTTTACTCTAATGATCTAGACTCCCAAGTATTCTTATAATGGCATCCGGTTCATACTCTCTTAGGTTTTCTTATAATGGCATCCGGTTCTTATCTTAGTTTTTCTTATAATGGCATCCGGTTCATACTCTTAGGTTTTCTTATAATGGCAGTTCTTACTCTCTTAGGTTTTTTATAATGGCATCCGGTTCTTACTACTTTTAGGTTTTCTTATAATGGCATCCGGTTCATACTTTTAGGTTTTCTTATAATGGCATCCGGTTCATACTCTCTTAGGTTTTCTTCAAAAAGGAGTTTGAAAGTAATGCCCACTGGGCGGTGAGCAATTTAAAAATTCTTCCAAAAGCCCTGAGTTCACCTTAGTTGTGGATGTGGGTAAAATCAAATAGAATTAAATACAGTATTCTATTAATCGGTTTAATTTTAATGAAAGAACTGAAAGTGACATGGAAAGTCTTGGTATACTTTGTACTGTGGCAATTCCAGGAGGCACGCTTTGTTAAAATGGACGCACAGCAAGGACAAAATGAGTCTCAAAAGAAAAGAAAATGACTGTTAGAAGAGAGTGACAAAGAAAAGAAACTTAGACCAGTGTATTATTTCACACCGCAAACCTAATGACATGAGATGTGCACAACATGCAACAAACTGATTGTAATTATTAATATTGATGATAATAACTATAAAGTAAATAATCTTATTGCGACATACGCCCTCCCGACTGGAGGGTTCTGGGTGCATTACAATTACAATGCTAAGAACACAATATGTATACGCTTAGGACTAAGACTCTTGAAGAAATAAAAGTTTAATTAAACACCTGTCTATATAGATGAGATGTGCCTTGATGCGCTTTTTGAAGATGCCAAAGGACGAAGACTGGCAAATTTCAGACGGAAGGCTGTTTCACATTCTTGAACTGAAGTATTGGAAATTTTGTTGCCAGCTTGAGAGGTCAAGAGTGCACAGCAACCAGATTACATGCCAGGCAGATTACTCCAGACTTCAGGCTTTGTAAATTTACCCATTACGCTTTACAGAGATAAAGATAAAGATGGATTTATAGCCCGTATCCCGGCACAAATGCAGGCTCACAGACTCTACATCATTTATCCCCCAGCAGGCCATTTCATTCAAAGTCCTCAACTCCTTGGAAAGCATACACAGTACACCAGCCTGTTAGATGCTTCATACTAACACTCTGAAAAGATCTTTCTCTGCCTATAGCTGGGTAATCATTCACACCTGAGTCAAGTGAGGAAAGTAGAGTGAAATACCTTTCCTAAGGGTACAATGTTGTGAGAGAGAAAAAAATGCCTGTGCCACTAGTGCCAGTCATGGGGTTTGAAAAATGTGATTATAAGCTCACAAAACGACGGTTCAGCTAAAACGCCTCTGTTGGCTTTAAATGGAGTCTAGATGTTTATAAGAGTGAAAAAATCCATCACAACAGAGTATGAACTTCTCACGGAAGGTGTATCGACATACTGACTAGAAGCTTCAGTAATCCTTCAATTTGGTTACCAAATAAACACAGGGGGATTTTTTTGGGGGGTTTTTAACAAATTTTTATTTGATTTCTACGTAATATGAACATACAAAATATCCTGCAAAACTACAAACTTGTAACTAGAAGCTACAGTAATCCTCCAATTTGGTAAGACACATTGAAAGTTTAGATTTTTCTTCTTTTTTTTTTTCAGATAAAAATTTTCTAATCCAATTTCCACAGGTGAATGCACAAAATATACTCCAAAACTTCCATTTGGTGAATTTTTTTAATGTCGATTTCCTTCTAGTGGTTTGTCTTTTCATTTACATTCCTTTGTATGACATAGCAATGATTGGAGTGTTGTACCAGGATAAGGTGCAAGAAGTAGCATTGGAGTAAAAACCTGTATCAGACTAGCGTCCTGGCCAGGAGGTGATTATCATCCCCTGTTCCGCTTCACACCTTTGGAACCAGGATAAGATCTGGCTCTATGGGCTGTAATGGCCTTGAAGGAACTTTACTTACCAGGATACAGTGACTCTTCTACCCTTACTTGATATATGGCAACATAAATTTGTCACGCAGTTTTAGAATGAGATGCATTGGTGTCATATGCATTTAAAATGGTGAATGTCGAGATTGGAATGCACATATTAGCTACGAAATTCATTACAGTGGACTGAAAAGATCTACTTTTGTTCCTCTACCCACGTACATCCGTACATTATAGTAGGATGAACAATAACATAAAATAAATATTGAAGCCCCATAGGAAACAAAAACAAGACAAATACAAAGAAATAGATACAAAGAAAATCAAACCCCGCCCTCCGCACCAGGCACCCATCGCCTCGAGACAAAAAGAAAGCCCACTACCAATTATGCCAATTGTGCTCCTTGAGATTTTTTTTTTTTCTCTGTCTTTTCCTTTGTATTTGTCTTGTCTTTGTTCCTTCCAGGCTTCAATATTTCTTTCATGTCTTTTCTCATCATTTTTGACATGCCCCTCGCCTCACTGATTGTTTGCTCATCCTGGTAATATCATGAGTATGTATGTCATCATCAGGACACAGATCTGAAGACTGGCATGATTTTGATTTGCACTTTTATGCCATTAGGAAAGATACATAACTCTGTTTTCCATACTTATTTTTATAGCTTTTCTAATAGGACCAGGTGCTAAACCCAGCCAGCCTATGATCAAGCTTTGGTTTTAAGCTGTAAAAATTTCAGGTGAGTATTTGCATGTCATACACAGTTCAATGTAGAGCCAAGTGGTCTAGTGTAGTGTCAGACTTCAGATTACGAGGTCATAGGTTTGAATCTTGGTGTCCCTGAGCTACCGTTTACTAACACACTTTACATCATTCCAACTGGGCGTGAGTGAGTATCAGGCATAGTTGGGAGTTAAGGCTGTGACAGACCAGCATCCTGCAAAAGCAGTGGGAATTCTGTGATCTAGAGGCCTCTCAATCAAAGGTCGTGGGTTCACGCTTTGACGGTTGAAAATTTGTCTTAAGTTTTTTTCAAGTAAAACCCACCCCATTGGTTCAGGTAGGTGGATCGACATCTAGTCCCATTGCAGACAGAAATTAAAAAGGAGGGCCCATGTGCACGTTAAAGATCCTTTGTTGGCTGTTTACAGGGCAGTCTGGGCAAAATTAAAAATCCTACCAAAACCCCAAGATCACCTTAGTTGTGGATGTGGGTAAAATCAAATCAAATCAAATCAAATCAAATCAAATCAAATCAAATCAAATCAAATCAAATAACTACAGGGATCTTTCATCACCTGCTCTCCTCAGCACATTGGGCAATGAAAAAGACATAAAGTGGGACCATATACACGTTCAAAACAATTGAAAAGGCAGGTTTGCCCAACACTACAGAATCTTTGATAAGCACCAACTCTCAGGCCTCTCAGAAGCTCTACAAAAAGAAATTTCATGCCTGAGCTTCCAGTCTGTGAAGCAGACTCTCCACTTGAGACCCAATTGCCCTAAAAAAATGATTGGACATTTCTAAATGCATGTCTCAGAGATGAGACATTAAAAATGTCTTTTTTCAAATGTCTTGAATTCTAAATATAAAGAAAGAAGTAATTTCCAGTTGCACATATTTAAGTTTGGAATTATTTATTTGACTATCTTTATTAAAGTACAATTTTAAAGTATAAAATATGTTGAAACATAGTTCAATAAAATGCATGTTATTTGTTATGATATAAACATAGATTGATCTTAACATATACAATGGCAATGTTACTTCTATAAACTAAGAAAATACATAATTTTTACGTAGTTTATTTTATAATGTAAAAATAACATAAAATAGTGTATATATTGTTTTGAGGGGGGTTTTTTTGTTGGAAATGGATTTTTTTCAGATGTTACTATATAAGTTTTTTTCTTAACAAATTCTAAAGTTTGATTCAGAATTTCTAATTATTTGAGATCACAACAGACCTTTTCATGCACATTGTTTAGATCATGGATGACTTATTAACCGGAAAGATGGAATTGTTCCATCAATTGTTTAAGGATCATTTATTTAAAAACAGGTTTGATTAACGTGTATAAGAAGGAGAAGAAAACTTTGTAGGACTATTTGTAGTAATAGGGCAAAAGGACGGAGCAACATCTTTTCGTGTGTAAAATGAAGCTTTTTTTTGTTTATTAAAACTACTACACAGAAAATTGCCTTCCTCTAATAAATATAGAGAAATAGTCTGAACTAAAAATAAAAGTCTTGACCTTGAAAAGATAAGACAATGTTTGTGGGTTGCTGTGGAGATTGCTTCTCTCTGATCAAATCGTCTTACAAATAAAGGTAATAAAAATGAGCAATTCTCTTTGCTGAAATATTTAATGATTATGATTAAATACATAAAACTAAGGTAAGGCGACTATACATTTTTATTAATATAGATATGTCCTATAACATTAAACATAAAATATAAGTTCAATATTGTTAAATTGCTGTAAACATGATAACCCGATTACTAAATAATAGCAGTATAAATATGAAAGATAACATTACATATTAACAAGAAACTCCCATGATAAGAAAACATATAACATCAGAACAAAATTGGTCTTGACGACATTAACTTGAGAAATTGTATGAAATCTTCAGCACATACCAATCAAAATACATGACGCAATCTAATATCAAAACTTGGATTATCTTTCATTCATTACATTTTCAAAAATTAATGTTTCGTTAAATATTTTAGAAATAATTTGATGGAGTAAGCTGTCATTGGTCAACATGCCTTATATGGTAAGTAAACAAGTCAAATGATGAAAGGCCACATCATAACTGCGGCTTTCCCTCACAATCAGCTTTGTGATAGTCATTAAAATTTGAAATGTCCAATGTGTCAACTGTCTTTACAATTTTGTCAACAAAGATTTCTCTTCTTCTCTCCCTTAATTCAACAGTGTTTTCATTTGAATTCATCTTGATTTGACAATTGCATTGACATTATGAACACAAAGAAAGCATTTTCATCATATTTATTTTCAGAAGCTGACATTAATTAATGCAACTTTTTTTTTCAAAACATTTCATAGAGATTTTCATTTATTTTTTTTTATGACTTTCAAAACGATTATACTGCCAATGTTTGTTTGCTATTTTTATGCGTCATGTATTTACATATTTTTGAATAAATGAAAGAAATTATAATATAAACGGATTCATATTTAAAATTGAAAATGTTGGAAGATGTTCTGAACTGGCATACATGTTTTATAAAGTGGAGAAGGTTATAAAAATGTAACAATAATTGTTTTATGAAGTATAAATAACCTTTCACCTTCTACAATCCACTACTTTAATCAATTAAGAAAGCGCAATAGATATTGAACGACACAAAATTTTGAGAAACATTTCGAAAGCTGTAAGAATGTTGAATATTCGATAAGCATTGTAAATATGGAAATGCTTTTTTTTTCTTCTGATTATTTGAGATCACAACAGCCCTTTTCAATTTATCCTTTAGAGGAATTACCAGACAACAACATCACCTAAAAAAGCACCAAAAAATAAGAGACGGTAAGAATAAGAAATAAAACATTCAATATTTTACAAAGAACATTTTGAGATCAGGTCAGGTTGTATTACATTTCAATTCCATTCAATTTAAAACGAACTTAGATTTTCAGTTCATTTCCATATTTACTGACAGTTTTGTCATGTCATTGAAATCATCATTTACTGACTTAAAAGGAGACTCAGAATTTCTTAATTAAGCTTTAGGATGGAATCAATAAATGGCTTTATTAATGAGCCATAGACTAACTTATAAGCTTGAATGAATCAGCAAATGTCTTAAAGTCGATATCATTAAAAGAATAAACTTTTCGTCATGATTTCAGTTCTCACATACATTCTGAAAACTATGAAGATTCCATCACTGAGTTATAAATTTTGCATATCAAAACAAAAGACAAAATAAGAATGACTTGTCAAAAACATCCCATGGCAGTTAACTTAAAAAACAAGAAGTATATTTATAATTTGTATACATTTGGCCTAATTCTACTATTTCTTGATCAAGTTTTCCTCTCCTATCAACGTCAAAATCATTTTGAGGTAGTCACCAGACAAGTCATCCTGAAATACAAAATCAAATGTACATTTTATGAACATTTCAAATCACTGACATATTTCACAAATTACTATACAAACACTCACACAACACTCTAATATACATATATATACAAAATTCATGAGAAAATATATTTTAAAAGTTACACATTTTTATCACAGAAAAGGGATAGATGAAAAAAATAAAATTTCCTAAAACACGGAGATCCTAATTAGATCCATATCCTTGTCCGGAGCAAAACTCCGCAACAGTTGCATTTCAAACAGGCTCCTTGGGCAATATTTTCCTATGATGTAACAGTGCAATGATTTATTACAATTAAACCTAAATGTTTTGGGGGTTTTTTATCAGCTGTAACAGATGATTGGATTGAAAAGAATTGACTTGAATTGTATTGAATGTATTTTATTATCCACAAAGGGAAATTTGTTTTTGTTACAGTGAGTACATGCAATGTAGAATAAGTATAAACTACAAATACTATAAAATATTTAAATGTTCATTGCGAGTAATTCATTAACTTTCACATAATAATATAATATAATATAATACAATTATCATGGATCAATATAAACAATCATGACAGTGACAACAACGATGACAGTGTTTTGATCATAACATTTTCTCTTCTTTTCATTAGAACTCACTTCTTTCTCAAATTTCCTGTTCCTTAGAATAAATTGCCTTCCTGTCTTTTCACCATTTTTCATCCTTTTCATTCTTTCAATATTGAAAACAAATCGCTTAACAAATTCCTATAATTTATGCCAACACATTAACTCACTTTCAGAAACATAGCCAACGTCTGTTTATACGCTTTCTGGAACTCTCTTTGATCTGCACCATGTCTACCTCACAACGAGATCCTATCACACGAACCAAAGTGTCATCGTCGGTGCCCAAACCTTTCATTGCCCGTTGAAGTTCTGATGCGAAATAGGCAGCTTTTCCTCGGATGACACGCACTGTGGAATGATAAAAAACCAAAGTGTATGTGTGTTAAAAAACACAGATCTCTTTTCAAACTTATTTTTAAATTAAACGAAAAATGTTCTTTGACATGTGCAATTAAAATCTAAAGGTAAATAATACATGAATGGAATAAAAGACTTTAACAATTCAAATTTACGCAAATTGGAAGTCCTTTTTAAAATAACAAAACACACACTCAGTTTCAGAATATTTGATTATCAAAAATCTTAACTTAAAAAACACATTTCAAAAGATTTAGTAATATTTGGTTTGAACTCAAACACCCAATAAAATTAATTTTTAAACATTTCCTCAAAAAAAATTAAATCACTGAAAAATAAGAATATTTCAAGTTTATAGGGGCTTTTTTTAGTTTCTATATATTATTTGTGACCATCAACTGAATTGGGATTTTTTGGAAGCATTTCAAAAATTATATTTGGTTAATATGTTATAACTGCAAAGAATGCAAAGTAAATATTTCATTAATTGTAGAACAGGAAACGAAATATGAATCTCGAGTATGAGCAGCTGGCATCTCACTCATCAAAACCCTAACCTGCATTGGCCCCTTATGAGAAGCAGAATATAATATTAACAAAGTCCCAAATGAATAAATAAACCTACTGTGATTGTAATTACAAATATATCAAAGAACAGACATAAGAAGTTATAGTTATATTGGGACACAGATAAAAACAAATTGTCTAGACAGATTTGCCGGCATGCGTGGAAAAATGTGAAATGTTTACTATGAGCTTACCAATGGCAAGCATGCCGTCCCGTAAATCTCCACTTATCTCGGACTTGATGGAATCTTCAATGTCCTTGTTTGCCAACTTGGCATACTCCTGGAAGGTGGCTCTCAGCTGTGGGTAGCTACGAGATACCAAAACGGTGTGGAAGCGAGATTCATCTGTTCCCATTTCTTCTCTCCTGCCTCATGAAGTGCCTAAAGAGAAGATGATGTCAAATTGTGTCAGTCTAATGATCGCCTACCAGTTTTTACCTGAGCTGAGTGACATGTGAAATGCCAATTCAATGCATGAGATGCCAGGTGATTGAAGTCAAGACAAATTATTACAACCATGAGATTTAAATAAAGCATAGAATTTAAAATCTCATCCATTCCTAGCTAATTTCCACAACAGAACAAACATCCATTCCACAACTTTAAATGTACATACAAACATCCATTCCACAACTTTAAATATACATACAAACATCCATTCCACAAACATTTAAATATACATACAAACATCCATTCCACTTTAAATATACATACAAACATCCATTCCACAACTTTAAATAATACAAACATCCATCCACAAATTTAAAAATACATACAAACATCCACAACTTTAAATATACATACAAATATCCATTCCAAATAAATACCAAACCATTCCACAACTTTAAATATACATACAAACATCCATTCCACAACTTTAAATATACATACAAATATCCATTCCACAACATACAAACATTTAAATAAATATACATACAAACATCCATTCCACAACTTTAAATATTACAAAATCCATTACATACAAACATCCATTCCACAACTTTAAATATACATACAAATATCCATTCCACAACTTTAAATATACATACAAACATCCATTCCACAACTTTAAATATACATATAAACATCTATTCCACAACTTTAAATATACATACAAACATCCATTTCACAACTTTAAATATACATACAATGTTACTGTGACAATGTCACCAATGTTGTAGGATGATATACAAAATGATGAAAAAAATACTCAAGAAAAAATAATAGCCCAAGGACAACGCAGCATAAAGAAATGGTACTGAAAAATGCTATTTGTCTCTTATTTCAATCTGCATAACACTTCAATTAAAGAGCTGACAGTCATTGAATAGAATAAATGGCTATTTATCATTTGTATGAAAGAATTTGGAATTAACAGAATCTCATTTCTTCGTTCTATTACTAATTCAGCTTTTTCGTTAAAAAAATTCTGACACCCTATAAGCAGAAAATATACCACCTAGAAAAGTGAAACTTGGCATGTAGATATAAATAATCCTGCAATTTTGCGTAGTCACATTATTTTTTCACTTATCTAGACACTTTACAAGAAAAATTATAAAAGCATGGTTTTTTATCACTATAAGCTCAATATGGAAAAACATCTCAAGTAACCTTCGGTCGAATAGAAGCCAAATTTCCATTGGTTAGGCCTGATTGAAGAGCTTTAATCTTTCTAGCCAGCACGAGCCAGATATCTTGATCTCTAGCTCTATTGAAATGTTTGCCCGATTTAAAATAGAAATTCTAGCAAACTCCTGGCATCCAAGATATTTTTTTATTAACGCGATTCTGTTTAAACATCTAGATCAACAATCTCAGAAATAAGCTTAGCCTACTAATAATCGAATACCCATTATCAGAGCATACGCACTGCCTTTGGGCATAAATTTTTGCATCATTTTTAATGCAACTCAATATCAACCCATTATTCTTGCCAACTGCATTCTAGATCTACAATTCTTACACTTACACCCTGAAAAATTGTCCATACGCCTACAAGGTTTTCTGCTACTTTTTCAATTTAAATTGCTGCTGACAAAGTGAAATAAAACTGCAGGCACTAACCTGTGCATCCTGCTTTGCCTTGTTGCGATCAAATTCTGTGCCCTCTGGTCTGTTGGCTTGTAAACAACCAACTAACAGTTTTTTAAAGTCACCAGATGTATCACCAGCTACATCTGTCTCCAATTCTTTTGTATACGCTGCAGTTTGGGTAAAAATTAGTTTATTTCAAATATATTTTATTTAATCGGGATTGGGCGCTGTACAAGAACAATTCTAAAACCTTTTTGAATAACAGTAATGTATATTACAAAATATCAAAGATTGATAGGTGAAAAGGTACAAAGATAAAAGTAGGAATCTTTTGAAAATCAATTTTAATAATCACTAAGGGAAAAAATACTCCAAAACAGTTAAAATACAGAAATTCAAAAGAACCAAAACATGAGCATGACAAAAAACAAAAAAACCCCTAGTAACAACTTTCTTTCCATAAGAAAGAAGTGAAACAGTGAATAAAAATCTCAATGCACAGAAACATTGATCAGAAGGAGGGGGACTGTTCATGACAATATTTTTAGAAAAAAATTTTGAGAGAGAAGAGTTCTAATAGTCTCTTATCTTATCTTTCAATACTGAATGTATTTTCCTTTCTTTGTCACATTAAACACATTGTAATAAGACAGGAATAATATGAAGGAGCCACAGTGGAGTAAAGTCAAAGGCGAAATATGACAATAAGTAACAACTCTACTAATAAAGACAGAACAAACACGTGACGTTTCGGGTATAACCCTTCGTCAGACAACAAATGAAAAATATCTAGAATCTAGATCTAGATCTAAGCACTACCTCAGAAATGCCACGTGTTTGTTCTGTCTTTATTAGTGGAATTGTCACTTATTGTCACATTTCGCCTGTAATAAGACATGGTTGTTTCTGACACACAATTTAACAAAGACAGATCAACTTAGGTTAACAGCCTGGCATGAAAAATGTTCAATGACAATAATGATAATGATATATTTGCAGAGGAAAAACACAAAGAAACAGAATTATGTGTCAAATGATTGAGTAAAAAAGTTTTAAAAAACTCCCTATTGCGTAAAGAGATTCATATGTGCTATGCTGTCAATTTGTGACATAAAGCCTGAAAAAATTCTGCCTGAATGTTTATTACAAAATCTATCAAATTCAAATGGAAACCTGCAAATCACAGCTTACCTGTTTTGTAGGCAGTTTTAATGGCATTCAGTTGTGCATTTGTACGAGTGCAAATTATTTCAACCAGAACATCTTCATCTGTTCCTAAACCCTGTATGGATAAAATCATAGAATTTGAATAAAACTACACAAAATATATGTTACATATTGCTTTCATAAGCGTAACATGCAAAATGGTGTCTTTAGTCATTACAGGTGATTTTTTTTTCTCTTCATTGTTTTAAAAGATTTCATTTGTTAAGCCTACACTATAAGCTAAGTATTTTTGATATTGCAATGAAAACAAGTCTAGTTAGATGTAGGACTATGCATCATCTTATTGGAAATTAATATTACTTTAAGAAGCAGTTTTTTGCTTATATCCTTTTCATAAGCTTATCTGATGGTTTACATGATTGAAAGACTTTTTTATTCCTTTTCAGTTTATCTTAAAATATCACAAACTTAGACAAAATAAAACCAGAAAATGTTAGGGATTTTTTCATGAAAAATTTTTCAGTGACAAACCTTAATAGCCTTGTTCAACTGTTTAGCATCAAACTCAGCCGGCCCCAGCAACATTTCAACACACAGAGTTTTAAAGTTTCCACTCAGTTCTCCAGAAAGCTCTTTGGCAAGATCCTGACCACAAAAAGAAATTTAAAATTGTCTTCTTATAAAATTCTGTTAGTCTCCATAAATCTTGAATGCATTTTATAAAAACTGGAAAATGTTTTAATAAAATTCCCAGGTCTATAATGAGCAATGTGTATTTTGATATGCGTTAATTAAAATCTCCTGCAACGTACAAGCATATTTGCTATGACTGCTTGGAGTACTTGAGTTCATTTCCTTTATTGTACAGTTGAATTTCAAAATTTGATGCTTTTTTTCTTTTAACATTGAGACAAAAAATATGACAAAAGGTGTCAGTTTTAAGGGGGAAAAGAGGAGAAAGGAGAAAAAGAAAATCTAGAAAATCAAGGAAAAGGAGCAATGACAAAAAAAGGAAATTAAAAAAAACAAATGAAAGTTACCATGACATTGTGACAGTAAAAGTATACAATGAGAACAAATGAAAAGACAAGCCTGTTACACCCCGGGTGATATCACGTATGAATATTACATCAAGTCTGTATTCCATACTGAGGTAACGCGAGTTAGGTGTGAACGGTAAGGTACTATTCCAACCTTTTAAATTATAAAAAAAATGCTCAAAATGGCAGATTAGCTGAATGAAAATTCTACTCAAAGACGAGGAAACAATCAAATTTACGTTAATTCAATATCACTTCTGGTAAAAACATTTCTGAAACAAAAATAATCTTGGAATAATTCAAAGATGTAAAATATGGTTACTCTTAATGGCTTATCAACAGAGCCTTTGGTGAACAAAGATCGACCAACTCAAAATTATATATATATATATATATAGATAGATAGAGAGAAAAGAGAATTATTTTTCAAAACTTAAATGTTCACGTTGGCATTGACAGACATTCATGTATTACAGAACTCTTTGCTTCACATACTTTTCCAAAATTTGTCTTGTAAGTTAATGCAATTTTCTGCCTTTGTTCTCCACTTCTGTGACTCAGTACACTGATAATGGCTTTCTCATCAGTACCTAGGAGAAAAATATTATAAATGAGAGATATAGAGATGAAAAGTAAACTTTAACATCAAAGTCTTAAAAGACATCATAACCTTGTTACAGAATGAAAATAAACAATTCAATTACACGATGTGGAATTTTATGATGAAAATCAACGATGAGAAAACATTTCTCATAATCACATGAAATCAATACTTCTTTTCTTTTTTTTTTTATATGATATTTTAATCGCACTTATGATATTAAAACAAGCATGTTTGTCTATGAACTACTATAATTACTCTAGCTGTCTTCAAAGTATGAAAAATGTAATGTCAGAGGCATGACAACGAGTGGTTTAAACCAGTGCAAGTACAACTCATTGTAGATATTTCCTTTAGTCAAACTTATGAGCATACTATGTTAGTGTAAAGCACAGATGTTGCATGTTTTCTATGTGAAATAACTTTTTTCTATAGGTCTACTCCTTTGTTTTCTTGTCAAATTTAGATCCCTTCAAGTGACTCTTTGTTATCTATTCATGTACTTTTCAATTTAGCCTAGTAGAGTCATCTGTTCATATGCTTAAAGATACTGTGATATGCTGCGGTCATGACATGTACAGTGTTTACTGTACACAGTGGAGCTTTCAAATATCGTTTTCATGGTTTTCATTTTCATCTTCACTGCATCGATGCTTACCAAATCCTTTCATGGCCTTTTTCAGAACTTCGCAATCTTGTTCAGCGTTAAATCCTTCAAAGGCACCAGTGTTGATCTTCCTGTAATCACCACATATAAAATAAAAAAGAGTTAAAGGTAATTTGAAGTCTAACGAACACTTTGATAATAAATGAAATGATCAGAGATTAAACAAAATTTGTTTCATCCTTTTTGTGTGTCTATGTGTTGGACTTTTTTAAGTAAACTGTTTTTGCAGCACAACATGGTTTACAATGCTTATGTGAATAATTCATCTGATTGAGACAGAATTCTTTTCCATTCTCTGAAATATTTGTCATACATATTCAAACTTTTATATATACTAGTTTAAGCCTACCCATTGATGCTAGTCCACAATCAATTGAACACGATGCTAGTCCACAGTCAATTGAACATGATGCTAATACAATGCTAACTAACAGTCAATTGAACACAATGCTAGCCAACAGTCAATTGAACACAATGCTAGCCAACAGTCAATTGAACACGATGTTAGCCAACAGTCAATTGAACACGATGCTAGCCAACAGTCAATTGAACACGATGTTAGCCAACAGTCAATTGAACACAATGCTAGAACACAACAGTCAATTGAACACGATGCTAGCCAACAGTCAATTGAACACGATGCTAGCCAACAGTCAATTGAACACGATGCTAGCCCACAGTCAATTGAACACGATGCTAGCCAACAGTCAATCAATTGACAATGCTAGCCAACAGTCAATTGAACACGATGCTAGCCCACAGTCAATTGAACACGATGCTAGCCAACAGTCAATTGAACACGATGCTAGCCAACAGACACAATCAATTGAACACGATGCTAGCCCACAGTCAATTGAACATGAACAAAGACAAATTCAAACTTGAACACAATGCTTCCTACAGTCGATTGAACATGATTTCCCACAGTCAATTGAGAATTAATGGAGCCCACAGCATTGAACACAATGCTATGTTGAGATGTTCTGGTATAATCACCAAAAACTATCTATGTAAATAAAATAAATTCTCTAGTTTTCTTTAACTATGCCCGTCCACCGTTACTACAGTCATATTCTCTATTTGTTCTAATAGTTTGTAGATTTTATGGAGGTTTGGTTGAAAAGCCTATCATGGTTACACAATTGACCTTACTCACATTATAGTATGAATCAAGGACAGTTGCTTTAAACAGGGCATAACGAATACACATACAACACAGCATTTATCTTGCCTTAAGGACTTTGTGTCTCCAATCTAAGAGACATTTTTGTACATTTTAAGTTGCCTTGAACACGTGCTTGTCTCCCTTTTATTAACGCAATCAGAAGCTTTTAGAATAAAGACCTTTGATTGATCCTCAAGTGTTTATACAAGTAAAAAATATATCAATGAAAAGTTACATGCAATACAAATGTAAAGAGAAACAGTGAGGCAAGGGAATGTTGAATGTGAAGGCCAATGACATTAAATGATATCAAAGCCCTACAGGAACAAAGATGAGACAGATACAAAGGAACAGAGAGAGAAAAAAATGAAGGCCCCATGACCTCAACGTCGGCACCCATCGCCTCGTCATGAAAACAGATAAAGAGAGCACGCTACCAAGCTAAGGAGTGTAGTTAGCTTGGTAGGTAGTGCGCTCTCTTTTCATGGTGAGGCAACGGTTGCATCGGTTCAATCCCATGGCACAGATTGTTTTCAGTCTTTTCCTCTTATCTGTCTCGGGTTCAATCCCATGGCACCCAAAGATTGTTTTTCAGTCTTTTCCTCTGTATCTGTCTCATCTTTGTTCTTATGGGGCTTTAACCCTCTAAAGGCCATGGCCCTATATAAAAGGGCATGCCATCATTGAACCGGGAAGAGCCACGACCTTATATAAAGGGCATAGATCCTGACCTTCTATGATGGAAAATTCCATTGTCCTTTTAATGACGTAGTAGATGCTCAAGTATACTGTGAAGTAACAGCCAATGAAAAAATTGTTTATTTTAAGCTCATAGCGTCCCCAGTGGCCTTGTTATCAATCGGCAAATTGATGCACTTCACTGAGTAGTGTTCACTGTGTGATCACACCCTTTTATTCAGCGTTTCATTGTTTGTCAATACAATGGAGATCATTGATCTATGTGATTTGAGTGTTGTTAGACAGTTGGTGATGTAAACTGACAACAGTGGCCCTAGTATAATGTCATTCTCGACTGAGTTGACGAATCATAATGACCCAGACGTCGAGATAGAGTCATCAGAGGAAGAAACCCCCTTTTTCCTTCTTGGTCTAAGGACAAATAAGCAATGAACTAAATTTATGTCTAATATCAAAATATTAATGCCTAATATTATCAGCTTTCAGAAAATGTATGGTTTTATACGTCTACTTATAACAGTTATACAGTCTTTTTTCCCACACTAGTCAAAATCTTGGCTTTTCCCTTTGCCACGCGCTAATTATTCCACTCAAGCGGCTGTGGCAACCCACATCCCAGGAGGTCACTTCCAGTAAAATGAGGATCGCTACTAGGGTTAATATCATTTAACGTCGTTATCTGTGCAACACAACTGTCTATAAACAAACCTGCTTTGGTTCGTTTTCCATTTCACATCCTCATCCAGCTGCTCATCAGTCTTGTATTTCACCGACTCAACAAAAGCTTTGCCAGCTTTGATTTGTTTGAAAAGAGAAGAATGAAAACAAATCTTTATTTGTCCTTGATGTCCGTGAAATCTATCAAACAGCACTAATCGCTTTTAAAGAAATCTTTCCATCAGAAACAGAAAGATCTAAATATGCTGCATGCATTCGTACTCATCAAGATTAAAGTAAATATCAACAAACTTGCAAAATGAAGCTTTAAAATAGAAGTTACCTCTTAGATTACATGATGTATTTTATATCATACACATGAATTTTATATGCATATCACACATGAATTCTGATAAACGTTCTAAACAACAAATCTATTCGAGAAACATATAAACTGCTTGGATTTTCCTAAAGATTTCATCCTTTCTGACGTCCTTTGCTTTCCAATTGTTAAGAACTATAACCTACAGGTAGCTTTGGGTGGAGGTCCCCGGTAGCCAAGGCAAGCATCAACCGTTGATAGTCTCCATTCACGTCATCCTGAGAGAACAATTTGAAAATAATAAAGTGGAGCAAACAATTTTTTTTTATAAAGCTTTGTCATATATTCTATATGCAATTCACTGACAGCAAAGCCAATATTTTTTCCATCCTAATAACAGATTCTCCAGCTTGCAGGCCTTGTGGAAAAAGATAATACACATTAGTGGATCTCGTAATATGTTATCTCCCTATGATAGAGTATTAGTTTGCCATGTTGTCTTTTCTTCATTTCAAAGAGATAAGTTTGTAATTGTAAAATGGCCTGGATTTTTTTTTGTGGTAAATTCCTTGTAGTAAGTGATCGAAAATTGTAAATGAGGTCAAACAATTCTCAAAAAAGAAGAGCCTAATCGTTCAGTTTTTTGTTATTTGAATTATTATATGTATGATGGATCAAGCCACTAAACAATATCTTAACATGGATTAACGACTCCTGCAGTTTTACAGGCCTACTGTTAAAACCAACAACCATGAAGCTTATAATACAAACATGATGAAACCCCATTTCCCTTAAAATACAAAGTGTTGGGGAGATTGATTTAGTTGATTTTCTTACATGATTTATTTGTTTTGTCAAAACCCATGTCTGTCTTTCCACTTAAACTTTCATCCAGACATTCAGGCCCATAGAGCTGTACCCTATCCCGGTTTCTATATCATTAAGAGAAACAGGCATGACAAATCACATCAGTGATAGGATGCTGGTCTGTCACAGGCTTTCCTCACAGCCGTAGCTGTTATTCATTTCACTCTAGCACCTTAGATCGTAATCATATACGTAGCACCTATAGATGTGATTTATTATTATTATTATTATTATTATTATTATTATTATTATTATTATTATTATTATTATTATTATTATTATTATTATTATTATCATTATTATTATTATTATTATTATTATTATTATTATTATTATTATTATTATTATTATTATTACCATTATTATTATTATTATTATTATTATTATTATTATTATTATTATTATTATTATTATTATTATTATTATTATTATTATTATTGAGTCCAATGAAGAAAAGGGGTTAAGCACCTTTCTTGAGGCCACAATGTGAG
>JAXRKP010001024.1:142500-155000 GCA_037039925.1 Doris montereyensis
TACAGCTAGGAGAGAGCTATGAAAAAATAGCAAGGCAAATCATTGTCAGATTTGACCAAAAGTTTTCAGTATCACTTCATAAATACCAGTTGGATTTGGGAGAGTGTATTTCCTTCTCTTGCTGTCAACAGAGAAAAAAGTACTCCCCTTCATGTAGATCAATAAATCGTGATAAAAAGCTTACTTTTCCAAACATTGTCTTGTAAGCCGTGACAATTTCAGATCGTTGTGGATTTGACCTGTAAGCCAATACATTGATGAGGCCATCTTCGTCTGTGCCTAAAGAAGGAAAACATAAGACTGACTGAAACCACATGAGATGACAGACAGGTATCAGAGAAGGGAACTTATTGAAGTAATTGAAAACAGACCTAAGAAGAATATCTGTCTAAAGGCAATAATTTTCACTCATTTTCAATGGAAGAAGTGGTTATTCTTTCCTTAGACTTCAGAAACTATGTATAAAATACATAAAATACAAGAACAAAAGGTGTAAGCAAAAAGTGGAAATCTTTTAAAGATAAAAACACAAATGTCAAAACAATCTTCCTTGACTGAAATAGAGAGCAAAGAAGCAAACGTGAGAAATTCAAATTTTACCTAGGCCTTTCATAGCATTCTTCAAAACTTCAGCATCAGCTTCAGCATTGAACGGTTCAAAAGGCTTCAGAGTTCCGTCACACTATAACAAATAATAATAAATATAATTTCAACTTAAAATTAATACAAAACAAAACAAAATCGGAAAACACTATTTTCAATAAATAAAAGTCTTTGACTCATTTTTCCTGAGCTAAAATTAAGATCCTTCTCAAAATGACGACCAATTAGGGCTTTGAGCATAGACCTGTAGATGTAATACCAAATAAGACCCCAAAAAACTGCCTGATGTCTATCATTATTAAATGTAATTTTCTACAATTCTTCTGTATTTGAAGTTCATTTTTCATGGTCTCACTTTGTCAACTGTCTTAATGTAAGGCTGAACTAAAATAAAATCAGTTTACCGGAATATTCTCAATCTCTTTCTCATAATAAGCATCTGCTTTTTTCTTGGGTTTTGGTTTTGGCGGTTCTGGTGGAGGCGGGGTAGGTGCCTTATGTTTGGGTTTTTCCACTTTCTTGACTGCAGGTTTGACAATCTTTTGGTTGCTCCTCCTGTGAAAACGATGAGTTTACTTTTAAATATTAAAACAACAAAATAATAAAGATAGTGTCTGCAGAGTCGTTTACACTCTATGTTACTGAGACTTCCTTTTTTTTTCTTTCTCCTTTTTCCCCACGATCTGGAGACAGTGTTGAGTTCAAGGTATTGTATGTTTGAATTTCTGATTCTCTTCTTAGGGTATGCTTCTAATGTGATTAAGGTATTTACTATTTTAATGATTTATACTGAACAATAAATAATGTTAGATTATGATTTCTCTTTATTATAAAGCTGGGTCTCTTGAACTTTGACTGCGGTTATCAGAAACTACTGTATAGGTTACAGCGATTATTAGATCAAATTAGTACTTGATACTGGAGTTATGCACGCTTTTTAAGGTAATGACCGGAAATCGAGAAATTAGATCTAGTAACAATAAACAGTTTTGTGGATCGCAGGCAAAACAATCTTTTTCTAATCGCTTAAAATACTGGTTTGATCCAAGAGTTTTTCACTAAGACCATTAAGCAGTCTATTTGAAATCTACATGCGAAATATGGAGGTTGTGGGTGCAATCGTTCCTGAGTTATAGACGGTCAAAGTAAGAGGCTAACTTTTTTTTACATCATATCTGAGACAACAAACAAGAAAATAAACAATTTGACAGGAGGATCATTGTCACTTGTGAGAAAGTAGAAAATGTATTTCTCTAGTAATGGAATAGTGTCAAACTCACTTTTAGTACCAGGCTTTTCAAATATAATATTGATACGATAGCCATCACCCTCATCTTCTACTTTTGCCTCTAGAATCTGTGAAATAAATGTATAATAATGAAAGACATAATATACAATATTCAAACACATATGCATATCGCAGTTTATGACAGTTATTAACATAGTGATGTGATTCTATTACATATAATCTAATGGAAAAGTTATATATAGTATCTTTCCTAGGTTTTCCTCTGTCTCTGTCTCTCCCCCCCCTCTCTCTCTCTGTCTCTCTCAATCTCTTTCTCCCTCCCTCTCTCTCTCTCTCTCTCTCTCTCTCTCTCTCTCTCTCTCTCTCCCTCCTTCCCTCCTCCCTCCCTCCCTCCCTCCCTCTCTCTCTCTCTCTCTCTCTCTCTCTCTCTCTCTCTCTCTCTTTCTCTCTGTTTTCTCTTTTTCTTTCCCTCTCTCATGACTATATTCTTATATCAAAGATTCTTTTTTTATCAGAACAATTAATAATAAATTACTCACACAGTTTTCTTATCTAGATAGGTTACATTACTGCAATTTATAATATTCAGAGATTGGGATATCTTTTTAAAAATTCTACTTAACAAGATAACATCATATTTGTTATCATTCATAGGTAGCACATGCTAGGAAAGAGATGTTTTACCTTGCCCATCTTGTGCTCTCCAACGTTACGTTTAAAGGAAGCTTTTGATTTCGCTAAGTCTAACATATGTGCAAAGATGTGTAGAATGTTGCCTTGGTAGTCACCTTGATGAAAAATAGCAAATACATTAGACTAGTTTAATATAATCATAATAAAATCATGCTAAAATAGTATCTTTTAAAAAAAACGTTTTTATGTTAAACAATAACACAAAAAACAATAAGAAAAAAAAAATCACTTACAATCAAGGTAACTATTAGTTACCTAAACATTGTCATCAAATAACTCTAGATATCATTACATTTCAAGGGCTTGAAATGGGAATTCCATTTTACTTTGAAGCATTCTTCACTTTATGTTCGATTAAATTTTTCCCATTGTCCAATAATTGTCATATTATGCTAACTGATCTTTTCCTACCATTTCCTGGACTTAAACTGTTGAGAGGTGGGTCTTTCCAGATAGGTTTAGCTTCTATGGCAGGGACAGGGGTGGGGTTTTCGGCCGTGTTTCATCCAGCAATTTCCTCACGTCTCCAAGTGTTAGACCTTGCGGTTTGGGTTCTTCTTTTGGCTTCAAACCCTTATACGGAAAAATGCATAAAGTATGACAATTAAAATCCTGCTTTCTATGACAAAATGTACAAAAAGAATTTTTTACAGGATTCTTCACAATTATGGATGCTTTTGCTATTCCGCATTGTGTTTTAATTTGTGTTTAAAACTTAAGTTTTACTGCCTGTACAAACATACATTTACCTACCCTGCATCTTTGTCACATTATCTTTTAACAATAGTGTAATTACTAGAAGTGACCTCTACAATCTGCAGTACACAATAGCAACATTTTATTCAATGAATGAATGAATGCGTTCATTTACTCATCAAAAAAGAAACATTTTACAAAAACATGGCCTTCATTGTTTATAAATGTAAATATAATCATAACTGTGATCTGAAATCCAACCTTAATCATTTGATCTGTCAAAAATCCGTACTGCACGGGATATGGAGGAGCTGGTGGTCCTGACCCAAAAGTGACAGTTCCGTTGTTTGCATTCATTCCCGGCCATGAGCCAGGAGGTGCCCCCCATACATTAATTTGCGTGCCTGAGTAGTTTGTGGGGTTGAATGGTCCATCGGGTATAGGAGGGTATTGATCTAAATTTGAACAAAAAATAATAACCCAAATAAGTCTATTATAAAAAGGATTAAATTATTTGTTTATGTTTTCCTTGTCAAACTTCATTTTGAAACATATGCTTTACTGAGGGAGGTAGTTTCACCACAAATGGGACAAAACTCGTTTATTGCACTACTGGATGGAGCAGTTCATTCCCTTCACATTGATACCGTAACATAGACTCAGTATCGATTCTTTCATTTTATACGATTTTTTAGAAATGATATCGGCCTAACCATCAACACATCGGTTGTACCTTAAAAGCCAGAAATGTTGTCTAAAGCATAACACGTTGGTACTCATCTTAATTACCACAAAGTACTCTATCCGAAGAATTTATGTATGATGAATTATTGTCAATATTAGCAGGTGCAATCTTAACATAAAAATAAAAACGATCACCATACTTAAATCATTCGAATGTTGTGAGTGCACACTTCAAACAAATGGACAATCAACAACCTTCATGTGCATATATCGTCCACCACCTAGTAAGAAGAACAAACTTAAAGTATTGGATTTCATAGCTGATTTTCAAACCCTGCTAGAAAGTTACACGACAAAAAAGAGCAGGTCTATCATACTTGGTGACTTCAATCTACACTATGATAATCCGCACAACCGAAATGCCAATACCGTAAAATCAATTCTAACATCAAATAGCTTCAAGCAGCGCAGCACGTAAACACGGTAACGTATGTAAAACGACATACATTAGACTGGGTTGTAACCGATGACAACGAGGAAATTTACAACCTTAACGTAGCGGATAAAGGCGTCTCTGACCACTTCGTCATTACTTTAAATCAACTTCCAGACGAAAAATTATATCAAGAAGAAAAGCTTTTGATCACACGAAACTAGAGGTTGACATTGAACTTGTAGTCCCGAGCCTTCTGACAAGTACCAATGTCATCGAAACCTACAACACACTAAGGCAGCTGCTCAATCACCATGCACCTATTGAACACCGCACAGTCACCGATCGCCCATCAGCACCGTGGCTGACAGAGGAGATAAAGCTACTGAAAGCGGAACGACGACGAACAGAGAGAAAAGGGCGCTCTACAAACCTGGAGATACACAAACAAATTTACAAAAAACATAACAACAAAATGAAGCTACTAATTAAAGCTGCAAAGGCTGAATATTATAACAGAAAAATCAACGAGTGCACAACTGCGCGTGCTCTGTTTCACATAACCAGCAAAATGACGGGCAAAGCCAGCAAATCTGACAGAAAATGTTCCAACCGGGTACTCAAGGAATGACTTACATGACGTATTTGGACATTATTTCAAAGATAAAGTGCATCTCATCAGAAACAATCTCGACCAGCATCATCATTCATCACCGACTTTCAAACAATTTGAAGGTGATACGGTCTTCTGTGAATTCCAACCGGTCACCGAGGAGGATCTCAAGACCCTTATAAGATCTTCACCACCGAAATCGTGCTACCTTGATCCGATTGACACATCATTATTAGTTAGATATTTAGATCACCTAGCTCCTGTTCTAACAACCATTGTTAATGAATCTCTAAAAACTGGAATTGTACCCAAGACCTTTAAACACGCAATTGTAACCCCTCTACTTAAGAAACCCAACCTATCTCCTGAAGAATTAAAAAAACTATAGGCTTGTTTCGAACCTCCCATTTTTATCGAAGATTTTGGAAAAATCGTTGCAATGCAATTAAAGAAACATCTTCTGAAATATGAATTATTCAAACCCAATCAGTCAGCTTACAGACAATATCACAACACAGAAACAGCCTTGCTTAAGATACAAAATGATTTGTTGTGCGCTGCCGATGAACGCAAAGTGTCAGTCTTAACCCTGCTTTATTTAAGCGCAGCGTTTGACACACTTGACCATTCTATTCTTATTGAGCGACTTTCCAAAACTTTTGGTCTAGAGGGCACTGTGCTTGACTCGTACCCAATCTGTCTCTCTTGATAAAGTGCAATCTTCTCCTTTTCCACTCAAGTATGGGGTTCCACAAAGGTCAGTGCTTGGTCCCCTACTATATACATTGCATACACAACCGCTTGGTGATATTGTCAAACAGCATGGGGTAAACCATCACATGTGTGCTGACGATACGCAACTTTACAAATCTGCCATGTCTATAAATACAAATTATATTTTGAAATCCATTGAGTTATGTATATCTCATGTAAAAGCATGGATGTCTACTAACAAGCTTAAACTGAATGAAGAAAAAAACGAAATATTATTATGTAATCCAAAAAATTCAGTTGGCCTGACGGAACTAACTCTATGAGGGTCGAAAACGAAGAAATAAAATTCATGCAGAACGCTAAAAATCTTGGGGTATATTTTGATGATAATTTATCTATGGAACATCATATAAACCATCTCTGTAAAACTCTTTACCTCGAAATCAGACAATTAGGCCATCTATCAAACTTTCTTAATTTAAGTTCTCTTAAAACATTGACTTCAGCACACATTTTTTCCAAAATTGATTATTGCAACTCCCTGTTTTATAATTTACCTGATGTCTTGATTCATAAGCTCCAACGTATCCAAAACCATGCGGCCAGAATGATTTTGAAGGAAAAGAAATATGAACACATTACCCCTATGTTCATGTCTCTGCATTGGCTCCCAATCGATAAACGAATAATATACAAAATTGCGACTTTGTGTCACAAATGTAAAACTGATAGAGCTCCAAATTATTCAAATGACCTGATCTCTGGTTATGTTCCATCCCACCAACTAAGATCTACAAATCAATGTCTGTTAAGCAGTCCCCCAAAGAAAGGCCTGACAAAACTGTCACTACGCTCTTTTACATATGCAGGTCCTCACGTCTGGAATGCTCTTCCACTGTCAATACAATCTATGGTTGACACGTCGGAAGACACCTTTAAAAAAACGTCTCAAAACACACCTATGCAATGTTTCTTAGAAGAAAACTAATTGTTTTTATTATGCAATTTTAATTCATGTACCATACACCGTTATAAATGATATTATGCTGTCATGTATGTATGTATGTTTTTATGAAATTTTTAAATCTTTTTTTTTGTTTTTTATTTTATTTTATGAATATTGCTTTTTACTATGTGTGTATAAATGCGCCTAGAGCTGTCGTAAGATGGGAGTGGGTGCTATGGAAATGAATTATATTATTATTATCATTATTATAAATATTCGCTAAGATCAGTAGAATATTACGGGAAACATTCGGCGCACCTGTTATAAGAAAAATGCCATCCTGACATGAGTATAAGGGATCTGGAGCAGTTGAAATAGAGTTGACAAGAAGTTTTTGATAGCCTCTAAAGATTGTATGATGTTTCAAAGTATTACATTATTCTTTTATAGGTTTATATGCAAAAAAAACTTTAAAATTACGGAAAAAATTGTTAAAAATGTGATTTTCTCAAAATGCTCAGGGTTTGCCTTTAATCATTTCTCAATAACATTGATACTGCTTTTTCACATAGCTTACTTTCATTAACTGCTCCTGTTCCAATTGGGTCTTGAGGAAGAGAACTTGCCCAAGCATCATGTAGCTGAGGTCTCTTGCGCACAGGAGATTTTTTCTGTTAAAGGCCAAAATAACAATCAGTACTACACATTAATGTTCTTATTTAAATGTCCCACTTAATTTTTTTAAACAATCATGATTATTGTGGAGTAAAACAAAATAGTCATACACGTAAATAATGGATATTCTGGAAAAAAGAAGTAACAAAGTTAATGTCATTAAACTACAAAAGGAAGAACATTAATATGGAGCAAATTTATAAGTGATAAGTGTTGCTTGAGCTGAAACAAAATTATTCCAAAGTTGAAGATAATGGAAAGTCTGTAAGTTTTATTCATCATTGTTCTTTCTCCTTTCATGTCTTGTAAAGTTAGATGTTTCAACCAATTGAGCGCTTTAGCATCATTTTATTTTTACACTAGTATCATGCCAGTGAGAAACCATGTCTTGGACAGGTCTCCCAAAATGCTTATGGTGTTCTCTTATTGTGATCAAGATTACGATTTTTAATGAACATCAAAGAATAAGCAATATCTTATCGTGTTGAAATACTTAATCCTTCATGATTTATTTATCAATTCTGCAAAAGCTGAGTAAAATCATGATACAGTCGAACCCTCTCAATCCAAATCATGCGGGAACAAGCAACAAATTTGGATTAACCGGGACTTTGGAGTAAAATGCCATATTTTGATCTTGTTAGAGGTGTGGGGAGTTAAATATGTAAATTGAGTGCACACGCTTCTACATTTTGTCTAAAGGCTTGGGATATCTTCTCAACTGATGAATCTCCACGGACCAGGAAAAATTTGGATTAAGCAGGTCAAGATTTGGATTAACCGATTCAAATATATAGAAAAAAATTGTATTTCATCAAAAGACTTGGAATAACTTAGAATTTGGTAAAATCGAAATCAAAACGACAACACAGTTTGTATGAAAGCATCAGAAGGGCCAGAAGGTGCAACAAATAATTATACAGTCATGTTCAAAAGAAAAAGTTACAATCGTAAGTGACCTATTTTGACTTGAAGGACTGTGAAGGATTAGTCAATTTTTATATGATCTAAACCTACAATGATTGCCAGTTACTTTCATACCAAACATGATATATTTCACTTAGCTTCTTTTCATAAGCCACAATTATAAATGTTCATTACCCAAAAGCAATCTTGCAAAAAATAATAAATAAATAAAAAATCACAACAAATCAGACGCAACTCCCACTCATAAATGATTGCTGCCAGTGAACACCAGAACATGTGAAGTACAAAAATAAATGTTGCCTTTCTTTGCGTAATGTGTTGTTTCTTTCTTTACAATGTTTGCAAGATTACTTTCTCATCATATGTCCTTTGATCTTAATTTCCAAAAACATTATTGTCACTAGAAGCATCAACTTTGGTATCAAAATGTCAGGTTTGAATCAAAGAATCAGATGACATAAATATTGACAAAACAAATCCCACATCACATCCAAGAAACTGTTAAGCATAAGTGTAACCTTTCTTTTCGACATGACTGTACGTTTACTAATTTCTTCCCACCTTTCGTGTGTCCTTTATCTTGCCGGGCTTCAAGCTGTACTCATTGTCAGAGGATTCATCCAGGAAGGATTGGAGGGTCATAGAACTACTGCTGGTTTCATATCCCTCAGGGACGCCTTGAGACTCTAAATCCACCACATTAAATGACTTGGTCACAACAGCACTTTCTAGGAGACCATCCCTAATAAAGACAAAAGATATTTGAATTATTTCTTTTTAACCAACCCTATGATTGATCTTTATCTACTTAAATTTGTATTTATTGGGCATATCACAACATTCATCTACTCAGTGTACCTATGGAGATTTCACCCCATTAAGCAGTTACATAAATAAACCCTTATGCTTTGAATGTTGGGGGTATTGCTGAGCACACAGTCCAACAATAAGCAACACATTACAATTGAAATTGAAGATAAATACATTTTTCAAAATCAAGGCATGGATCGAATTGATGATCTGATGTTCCTCTATACGTTAAATGGGAATTTTTCTATTTAAAAAATTTGGTTGTATAAAAATCTTTCCTTCTCGTTAATTGTTCTGACTTGCAACAAATAAATAATAAAAAACACTCTCACTTGAGTATTGAAAATAACAGGTGTACAATGAGTTACTGAGGGAAAGCAGCAACATAATTATACAGTCAGTAAAACTGTCTAAACGCTAAGTCCACGGTAAATCGGATATGAAATTTGTCCTTCAAATGATCAAACATACATTTCTTTCATGTCTTTACAAATATTGAAGGCCTTGAACCAACAGAAATGTTTCAATTATGCACATGATCTAAACGAAGATTTCCGTTTTTCTTCCCACCTTGAAACTCTGACTTCGTAAATCAAGGAGTGCACTTACTTTCTTAGATCTTTCAAAAAGTTCAACTCAAACCATGTAAGTCCATTTTGTGCCCAACTAATTTTTCTCTTCCATTTACTTCATTTTAAAGACTAATGTAGTTTTTAAATTGTAATCAAAAAGCATAACATTGTTTGAAACTGACGGTTTATTACATTTTTTTGCTTCTCCTGAAAACTTATGTCTGACAGACTTGTGTGTTTAGACAGTATCATCGACGATATGAGGAGTGATAGATTAGACACACAGGATATGAGATGTATAATAGGTAGGATATGTGACATTGCATTAAGACAAAGAAACAATGTTTTGTGGGTTGTGAAGGGAGAATGAGAACTGATAAAGAAAGAAAGATTTTCATTGAAAATTACCCTGTCTACTATATGTGATGATCTCAGTGTAAATTCAGAGGAAACAGTTCTATGAAAGATGCATAAAAGAGTGAAAGAAAAGAAGTAGGTCCTGCCAGTAGAACCCCCCCCTCCCCCAAACACTCAAAGGGGTTATGGAAACGTAGACAAATACATATTAAACTATATGACATAACAGACGGACATCCATGTATGCAAGAGTATTCCTTTAATGGGAACAATTAATGTAATTTCAGAGATATCCACCTTGACACTGCAACAGCCTTCAATGCTCTTTTGCCAGGCTTGAGAGTAAATGGTGCAATATATTTGAAAGTGAGTTCCTTTCCACCTATTTTTCTTTGGAAAGGTAGTGGTTTGCTTCCATCACTTGTGAAATAAAGTTTGCAATTGGGTGCATCTGGATTGAAGATAAAGGAACAGTTTTAGGTTCAAATGCTGTATGCAGGCAAGGCATTAAGGCAAATAAAACAGCCTAAAAGCATTTTGTTTATTTCACAGATCTTAAAAGTCTGTTGATTAACTGAGTGTAATTGTATCAACAGGTGTTATATGTCTCTTATTACTTTAAACACCTAATTCATTAAAATGTACTTTTTGAAAGTATTAGACTTTAAAAAATTTAAGAAAACATAATTCATAACCAAATTTCAATAAGGGTAACAAATAAAACTAACCTGTACTGATTTCTATAAGTGTTGATATATCAATCTTATTTACTGGAAGCTGCAACCCATGACATTCACGATGAATTGGGGTGATGTATGGAGCTGGAAGTGCTCCAGCACTGGGCATCTTGATTTTTTACGTATCTGACGGAGGGGAGATGGAATCATCTATAAGAATACTTGTTATCTCCAAAGACTCACCACACATCCTGTTTACTTGCACATACTTGCTTTGTGGTACACCTATCACTGGCCAAGAATGAATCTTAGCTGAGTCATACGATTATCCCTTATCTAGGTAATGGTTGGAATTGATGATATCCTCATGAACAAGAGGGCACGAATTTCGGTACCGCATACCACATTCGAGGATTAGTAACCATCAACAGTCCTTTTTCCATCTGCCATCCGATTGAGAGGACCTGCCACCAATCACAGTCATCCAATACAAACTCAACTTATTTAAAGACAGTTTGGAGACAGTTGAACTATTTGTGTCATTGTTTTATGATGTGCTGGGTTTTGTTTTTTTATTTTTATGTTCATGTAATATTTGTGACAATACATCAGAGTGGACGGCAGAAGAACAATAACTGCCTCAGTGGTATAGAATCACTGAAATCTTTTCATCAACAGACCAGACCTATCAATCATGTATGAACACTTACAGGTCTTTTCTTATAACTTAATTCAAAAGACTGGATTGTCGTCTAATGTTTGGATCTAATAGCTTTGGACTATCAAACGATAAAATTCAATCCAAAAATGTTTGGCACCCAATGTCCTGCAGAGGTCAAAATACTTCAGCACATGCATGACATTGATAGTGAGGGAGAAGGGTGGTTAGTTTTTTTGGGTAGAGTATAGAGAGTTAGCCATTAGGGATTGTGATAAAATCTTTTTTTCTTAATCTAGAAATAAATGTATTCAGTATTTTTCGTTTTTTTCTTTCCTACATCTATTTCTATAAAAGGTTCACTCACAGTGTACAGAAGCGCTAACTTGCGCATCTCAGCTTTCGCGGTACATGTAACATCGGCCAAAATTAATGATCATAACCACGAATGTCAAACATAACATAAAACATTTATTATTATTAATCTATTCTAGATCAAGATGTAGATCTGAATTAAGTATGGCCAGAATGAGAGCGAGTAGACTCAGATGAGATCTAGATCTAGACATATAAGGGATCTAGACTAAATCAAAACTTTTATCATTTGTTATGCCTGTATCACATCATGTATAAGTTGAGTAGTAGAACTTGTGTCAACAGCTCGCGTGCCTAAGAGGCAAAATGTCCTTAAAGTAACTAGTCACATGTGCCCGTAAAGCGAAAACCAGAGCTGCATGCTTAGAACACGACCCTACTATTTTGTTAAGCTTAAATAGCGTAAATAAGCTAGCAGACTCATCTGGCACGGATGTAGGTCAATGTTTTTGGTAATAATATTGATAGATTTGGATTCTTTCTAGGCTAAAGGTAGACAAAAGAGGTGTAAAAAGTGAACGATGGGAGTAATTAGCGTTAGTTTTACTTACTTGAAGTAGAAAGTGCACAAAAAGTGTGGCAATGACCGAATAACTGAAATAAGCGAGCTGTTGACACAAGACTCTAGATCTAAGTAGACTTAAACTTAAGATAAGAAGACTACCAAATTAGAGCCATAATTCTCTGGGGGAAATATAGATCAGATCTAAATATGAAAGCTTAAGAATCCTTATTTTAACATGAAATTTTCTTTTCATTGACATTTGACTCAAAAATATCTTAATAAAATCATTTTCACCTCCGTCAACTTTGTATGT
>JAXRKP010001024.1:160000-178494 GCA_037039925.1 Doris montereyensis
GTAAGTATTTGAAGGTGTCAGTTGTATAGTGGTTGGATTGCTGCACTTGAGGTTGAGGTCTTGGCTTCGAACCCTGACAACGGTAGGGTCGACTTTGACTTTCTTGAGAAAGGCTCCTTAACGTGCATGTTTCTACTAGACCCAACTGAAAATGGGTGCCGGCATCAGCTGGAAGAAAATGCTTGCATAAAGACTAGCGTCCTGTTTATGAGGTGACGTATGTGTTCTGCCTCACGCTATAGAAACGGGGATAATCTCCGGTTGCATGCGCCGTGGCGGCCTTGAAGGATGGTTACTTTTGAAATATTGTAGGAGCAATTTTGTTGATGAATGGTTTAAAGTTTGTTATTGTTGTTGTTGTTGTTGTTATTGCTGATGGTCCTCCACATCATCATCAGATAAAAAGGACTGACTTCACGTTACAGTTGAAAATTTTAATTTGTCTTTTTGAAAAGGTTACCAGATCTCCAGACATTTCGGAGCTGTAAAAATGCAGCCCGAACTTTACCGATCTGTGTCTTCACATCCACATCTGTGCCTCCTGGTTATCAAGTGTGCTTCCTGGATAGGTGAAGGATGTAATTCCTTCTAACTGATGGTTATCTATGGTAAATCTGTGATTCTGAGTCGTGTTAATTTAGAGTCTTTGTGTGTTTCCTGTGTGAATCTTTAGTCCCCTGCCCTCGATGTTGCCACCAGATCTCTTGTCTTTTCTTCCATCTGTTGATGACTATGTGATACTAATGCTAGACCATCAGCAAAGTCCAGGTCATTGAGTTGTGACCACATATATAGTCTACTGTATTCCGTTTGGTTTCCTTCATTTGTTCTTTTCATTATCCAGCCTATTGTCAACAGGAAAAAAAAGTTTCACTTGAAAGTCAATGAAAGCCATCTGTCAGTTGACCCTCGTGCACAACTCTGCATCTGAAATCATTGTAGGAATTATTTGAATACCAGCAAACAAAAAACAAAAAGAAACTGTGCCTCATTCTACTTCCTAATATACATTACATTGCTGAAGAAACAACTCACAACAAATAACAGTAAACAGTTATCCGTATATCTAACTTGGACATAAAAACTCTTGAGAAAACAGTCTTTTAACCATAAATCAAAGTTTCTTCGTGAAAATTATTTCATTTAGCAAGGTCCCGTGTAAGCGAGAGAAAAATGACATCGAATTTTGATGCACAGCTTCGTTTTCTCAATTTGTTGGGTTTTTTTTGCCAAGTATACTTAGATCTGTGGCGACGATGGTCGAGCGGTTAGGCTTCGGATTGTGGATAATGAGGTCTCGAGTTCGAATCCTAGCAAAGCCAGGTCCGTCGTTGTGTTTCTTGGGAAAGACACTTAACACGCATTGTCCCCACTCTACCCAGGTGCAAATGGGTACAAGCACATAGCTTGGGAGTAAAAACCTGCACGTCAGACTATCGTCCTGGCCAAAAGGTGATTGTTGTCACTGTTCCGTTTCACGCTATAGAAACCGGGATAAGCTCCGACTTTATAGGCCTTGAGGGCGTTGGAAGGAACTTTACTTTTTTAAAACTTAGATCTAATGTTTTGTTTCACTAACCTTGAATAGGCTCGTTGGCGATGTAGTGTTCTCGTGTCTTCCCCCAGGTGTAGACCGCAAGACCGAAGGCACAAACCACAAGACCCAGAAAATTGATGAAGGCCACGCTGTTGCCAGATATATAAAAGAGCAGGACAACCAGCAAACGTCTACTGGCGTTGGCTATGGCATGAGTCACCACGGACATCTGGCAATCAAAGTAATAACAACATCTGTGGTGACAGCGTCGAGGGAAAAGGGGAGACCCGGTAGTCCAGCAGAGGCAAGGTGTCGGCCTCTCAACCGAAAGGTCATGGGTTCAACTTCAAGTCCCGACGATTGAAATGTTTTCTCCCCCACCTCTCCTTCTGGTAGATCGACACCTAGCCCCATCGGAAATGGGCGATAAAAAGGGAGGTCCCGTGTGCAAATCACAACACTATGTGCACGTTAAAGATCCCTTGGCTGTTTAAAAGATGTAGTCCTAACAAAATAAAAAAGTCCTATTAAACCCTGAGAGAGAGAGAGAGAGAGAGAGAGAGAGAGAGAGAGAGAGAGAGAGAGAGAGAGAGAGAGAGAGAGAGAGAGAGAGAGAGAGAGAGAGAGAGAGAGAGAGAGAGAGATGGGGGGGTAGGGAGAGGGAGAGAGAGAGAGAGAGAGAGAGAGAGAGAGAGAGAGAGAGAGGAGACAGGGGAGAAGCGAGAGAGAGAGAGAGAGAGAGAGAGAAAAGGGAGGGAAGAGAGAATAGAGAGAGAGAGAGAGAGAGAGAGAGAGAAAAGGGAGGGAGGAAATAGAGAGGGGAGGGAGAAGAGAGAGAGAGAAAGAAAGAAGGGAAGAAGAAGAAGAAGAAGAAGAGAAGAAGAAGAAGAGAGAGAGAGAGAGAGAGAGAGAGAGAGAGAGAGAGAGAGAGAGAGAGAGAGAGAGAGAGAGAGAGAGAGAGAGAGAGAGAGAGAGAGAGAGAGAGAGAGAGAGAGAGAGAGAGAGAGGGAGAGAGAGGAGAGAGAGAGAGAGAGATTTACATGAAGAACAGAGGTTTGTTTTATTTCACATGACTGATATATGTCTGTGTGTGTGTGTGTGTGTGTGTGTGTGTGTGTGTGTGTGTGTGTGTGTGTCTACAGAAGAAAAATAATTTTTGTGCCAAATTCTAGCTTGTAGCTTTCTTTTCCTTCAAGCAATTGTCAATAAAGTAGATTTGATTTTTTAACCCACGTAATCCCCCCCCCCCCCCCCCCCACTCCAGCCAATTGTTAGTAATACTAGTCAGTGCCGAACCTTTCAGTCACCGCCATGGTGCACAGGGTTAACTTCAAACGTACAAATATAGTTAACAATGTCTTTGATTGTTTGTTTTTATGCTCTTTGGACATGCAATTCTATTCATTTATATCTAGCCTGGATTTATAATTAGAGTTAAGATTTATGATTAGAATTAGGATTTATGACTAGAATTGGGATTTATAATTAGAATCAGGATTTATAAAAAAAAGAGTCAGGATTTATAAAAAAAAATGAGTTAGGATTTATAATTAGAGTTAGGATTTATAATTAAGTCAGGATTTATAAAAAAAGAATCAGGATTTATAAAAGAGTCAGGATTTATAAAAAAAAAGAGTTAAGATTTATAATTAGAGTTAGGATTTATAATTAGAATTAGGGTTTAGAATTAGAATCAGGATTTAAATTAGATTACGAATGTTGAATTAGAATTAGAATTTAGAATTAGAATTTATAATTAGAATTAGAGGATCTATAATTAGAATCATAAGTTGAGCACTTCTTTGCATACATAGCTATTGTTGCAAATTGTATTGTTGCAGCTGGTGGTGGTTAAGTCGTTTGAAATACCTGCTGACACACATACCTGTCCCCTGATGAATTATTCTTATTTTCTTCCCAATTGAATGAAATGGAAATTGAAGAAAAAGAACAAAGAAAATCGACCACCTCATTGTCAACTCAGCTCATTTTCGATGGAAGTTGAGCTGCTCGTGAAATTATAATCATAGCATAAATGACTTTACAAGATAAACTTACGGAATTGGAGCACTACTGCCAAAGGAAACGTAATAATTGATCACGGATAGCTGCAGAGAGCATGCAGGTGACTAAGAGGCAAGTTGATCTTGGTTGGCAAGAGCGGTGTATTTGTTTCTACGACAAAGAAAACAATTATCGTCAAAGTCGTCAGATAGATTCCTCCGAATTGCAAGCCTTTGTTAATGAGGATGTTTGAGTTTGAGGATGGCCCTTGATCGTCTGGGGGTATGTCTTTCTTCCAAGCAATATTTCTCGAAGAGAGGGAGAGAAAAAGATGTAGGAATTTGCGAGAGCAGTTTCTATGGGGAAAATAGATTATTTAGTTTGGTATTCTAAATTACTAAAAACAACAACAGTTAATCACATCACAGGGGCAAAAGTTATTGAATAGTGATGCCATTGAAATGAAACCCTTACACCGAAAAGTATAATGTGAATTGATAACGAAATAAAGAAAGAAAGAAAGTCAAGAAAGAATAATTGAAATGAGCACGGCAGCTGGGGAAAAACGTGATTATACTTTATAGGTTCAACAATGTATATCATGTTACATTATATAATTATTATAATGATAATACGGCCGGCTGCTGTTTTTTCCAACAAAAAGTTGAACTAGCTTAACTACTCCTCATTTGACATGATGATTGGACTTTACAACTATTTAACATTCCTTACAGGAGCGGGCTATTCACTTGATGCAGCTATATTACATGCGATACAAAAGTGAAGATTTATTTTTAATTCCGTCGTGAAAAAACTTAAAAGATCGACAGAGGTGTGTTCATGTATGTATCTGTATCTGTATCTGTATGAGATGTGTTCAAAATGTCTCAAACTGAGACAAATTAGGCCAATGGATTAGGCCCTTTTGATTTGTGGCTTTTTTCATGTATTTTTTATTTTAATTATTATGGTCATGAACTGTTCATTTGTTGGGGACAGAACGACCCAGTTTGGAAATAGTTCTTGGTACAAATAAGTAGGCTCTAGATCTACTTACATTACAAATGTTAGTCTTGCGTGTTGCATATCTTATAACCATTTGGTTTTGGTGTCAATGTCATTGTCTGTTGTAAAAGAAGAGGTCGATTGGGATGGCAACTTTTTCGTGATCATTTTGTAGAGAAACTTTATAGTCGGTTGTCTTTCCTTGGTTCCTCTAGGGGTTTCCAATTTAGGTGTTGCATCATGTTGCAGACACTGCTTCTCTGGTCATAATCGTTGCAGGCAAATCTTGCTGCATGTCCTTGAATTTTCTCCAGTTTGTTGATGTCACAGTGGAGGTGGGGTCCCATACGACGCAACCGTAGTCAAGGGTGGGGCGGACAATGGAGACATAAAGACATAAGCCTGTTTGGAATTTGTTTTTTTTTAATTTCGTCTTATTAACTCTAGAGCGGTGTTTGTTCTGTAATATATTTTGTTAATGTTGAGATCCTCCGTAGTTTGGATTCCTGGTATGGATTGTCTTTCCTTTTCTCGCGTGTGTTTGTTGTTCATAGCGGTTTTTGATTTGGTTTTACCCACATCCACAACTAAGGTGATCTCGGGGTTGCTGGTAGGTTTTAAGTTTTTGCCCTGACCGCCCTGTGTACAGCCAGGATCTTTAACGTTGTTATCAGCACACGGATCCTCCTTTTGATCGCTCCGTCTCCGATGGGACCAGGCGCTGATCCAGCTACCTAGACCAGTGGGGTAGATTTTGCTCGAAAAGAAATCGAGAAAATGTTCAACCGTTGTCGGTGCTTGAACCCATTTCTTCCTTGGTTGAGAGGACACCTTGCCTCTGGACTACCGAGTCCTCCGTAAATAACGTAGTGACGTCATGGATGAAACGACGATACATAAAGGTGAAATTGAAATGAAGGAGAGGGGTAAAGGCAACCACGTTATGATGCAAAAAGTTGACTAAATGACAACAACAAAAACAAAGCCAACGAAACAAAACAAAACAAAACGAAATAAAATGTGAAAAATAAATATTGTCGAGAAATTAATAAAATAATGAGAGAGACACCTAGAGAAATAACTGCAAATTCCATGGGAAAATCCTATGTCCTACCCAAGCACCATCAAATTACATGTATTATGTGTCCTAGCTAAGCATAATCAAATTACATGTATTATATGTCATACCTAGCGCATTCAAATTACATTATTATGTATCCCACTCCAAGCACCATTAAATTACATGTATTATGTGTCCTACCAAGCCATTCAAATTACATGTATTATGTGTCCTACCCAAGCCATTCAAATTACATGTATTATGTGTCCTACCCAAGCCATTCAAATTATATGTATTATGTGTCCTACCTAAGCCATTCAAATTACATGTATTATGTGTCCTACCCAAGCCATTCAAATTACATGTATTATGTGTCCTACCCAAGCCATTCAAATTATATGTATTATGTGTCCTACCCAAGCCATTCAAATTACATGTATTATGTGTCCTACCCAAGCCATTCAAATTACATGTATTATGTGTCCTACCCAAGCCATTCAAATTACATGTATTATGTGTCCTACCCAAGCCATTCAATTTACATGTATTATGTGTCCTACCCAAGCCATTCAAATTACATGTATTATGTGTCCTACCTAAATGCATTCAAATTTCATGTGTATTATGTGTCCTACCCTAGCACATTCAAATAACTTGTATGTGTCCTGCCCAAGCGCATTCAAATTACATGTATTGTGTGTCCTACTTAAGCGCATTCAAATTGCTATGTATGTGTCCTACTTAAGCGCATTCAAATTACATGTATTATGTATCCTACCCAAGCGCATTCAAATAACTTGTATGTGTCCTACTTAAGAGCATTCGGATCTTGCTCTCTCTAGTTCTTGCAGTATTTCATAATCTTATTCAAGCCCTCTGATAATATAGGGCGAGTGGAAGACAGATCGAATCTTGACTTTACCACAGTGTCACAGACGGCCAACAGGTCTTTACTGACTTCATCCAGCTGCGACAGGAATCCAGCTGTGACAGGAATCCAGCTGTGACAGGAATCCAGCTGTGACAGGAATCCAGCTGTGACAGGAATCCAGCTGTGACAGGGAATCCAGCTGTGTGTGACAGGGAATCCAGCTGTGACAGGGAACCAGCTGTGACAGGGAATCCAGTTGACAGGAATCCAGCTGACAGGGAATCCAGCTGTGACAGGAATCCAGTTGTGGCTCAGTAGAGGCGAGGCCTGCAAAAGACCAGCGTCTTGTCAGTAGGATTATAGGATTGTCTTGTCGTCTGCTCGGTTTCACATAATTTCCAAAGGGAAACCTAATATCAATGAATGTAAGACCCATATCATGTTTTTGTTTAACGGTCACATCTATCTAATATTTGTAGTTTTACACTTTAGCGGCCTAAAAATAAAAGGGTAAAAGTTGTACTCGTTGTCGGTATTAACCCGCTTTATTTTAAGCCGCTAAAAATGTAAAATACCTTAATACTTGATATATATATATAAATATAATAACATCTATTCTATTTGAAATAGATACCTTATGCTGAACATGATGTTTGATATGAAAGCAGCCGAAATGCCGAAAGTCGTGATGTCAAGACAAAGGATTACCAACGAAGACCATAGCTCCACCGACAATGAAGGAGACTAATCGTTGTCCAAATCGTCATGGTTGTTCCAAGAATGAAATACTGCAGTGCAGCTTGTGATTGGCTCCATCAGCTGAGAGAGCTACAGGTGAAATGCGTCACCAGAGATTTTATTTCAATGAACATTATCATTCCAACGACTCTTTAGATTGAGAATAAAGTATTGAATTGACGTTAACAAGGAACGAGATTAATGTGTTTCCACAACATCTATGCAAGAATGAATTATTCAATGCGTGAAAGCAACGGTATAAATACAATATAATAATATTAATGATACTAATAATAATAATAATAATAATAATAATAATAATAATAATCATAATAATCATAATAATAATCATAATAATAATAATAATAATAATAATAATAATAATAATAATAATAATAATAATAATAATAATAATAATAATAATAACAATAATAATAATAGTAACAATAACAATAACAATAACAATAATAAAAATAATAATAAAAATGATGATGACAATAATAATAATAATAATAATAATAATAATAATAATAATAATAATAATAATAATAATAATAATAATAATAATAATAATAATAATAATAATAATAATAATAATAATAATAATAAAAATAATAATTAATATAGCGCCAAGATCCGTAAAAATATGCTAAAAGGTGCTTGAAAGCGACCAAGAATGAAAATAGAAGAAGAAGAGGAATGAAGAAGAAAAAGAAGAAGAAGAAGAAGAAGAAGAAGAGAAGAAGAAGAAGAAGAAGAAGAAGAAGAAGAAGAAGAAGAAGAAGAAGAAGAAGAAGAAGAAGAAGAAGAGAAGAAGAAGAAGAAGAAGAAGAAGAAGAAGAAGAAGGAAGAAGAAGAAGAGAAGAAGAAGAAGAAGAAGAAGAGAAGAAGAAGAAGAAGAAGAAGAAGAAGAAGAAGAAGAAGAAGAAGAAGAAGAAGAAGAAGAAGAAGAAGAAGAAGAAGAAGAAGAAGAAGAAGAAGAAGAAGAAGAAGAAGAAGAAGAAGAAGAAGAAGAAGAAGAAGAAGAAGAAGAAGAAGAAGAAGAAGAAGAAGAGGAAGAGAAGAGAAGAAGAAGAAGAAGAAGAAGAAGAAGAAGAAGAAGAAGAAGAAGAAGAAGAAGAAGAAGAAGAAGAAGAAGAAGAAGAAGAAGAAGAAGAAGAAGAAGAAGAAGAAGAAGAAGAAGAAGAAGAAGAAGAAGAAGAAGAAGAAGAAGAAGAAGAAGAAGAAGAAGAAGGAGAAGAAGAGAAGAAGAAGAAGAGAAGAAGAAGAAGAAGAAGAAGAAGAAGAAGAAGAAGAGAAGAAGAAGAAGAAGAAGAAGAAGAAGAAGAAGAAGAAGAAGAAGAAGAAGAAGAAGAAGAAGAAGAAGAGAAGAAGAAGAAGAAGAAGAAGAAGAAGAAGAAGAAAAAGGAAGAAGAAAAGAGAAAAGGAAAGGAAGAAGAAGAAGAAGAAGAAGAAGAAGAAGAGAAGAAGAAAGAAGAAGAAGAAGAAGAAGAAGAAGAAGAAGAAGAAGAAGAAGAAGGAGAAGAAGAAGAAGAAGAAGAAGAAGAAGAAGAAGAAGAAGAAGAAGAAGAAGAAGAAGAAGAAGAAGAAGAAGAAGAGAAGAAGGAAAAAGGAAGAAGAAGAAGAAAAAGATAGAAGAAGGAGGAAAAGGAATAGGAGGAGGAGAAGAAGAAGAAAAGAACTATCAATAAGAGCATGAGGAACGTGTGCGATTGTATTTTCACTTAGGTTCAGAACGAAAACATTGAAAAATAAACAAGCCACGGTAGTGTGAGGAACTTTATTAATAATAGATTCGGCTGAGAATTCTCTCATTCTTTCTTTGTTATACTTTGTTGTTTTTCTTGCGGTTTTTCTTACTTTCTTTTGGTTTTGGTTTCATGCTGTGTTGTGTTGGGTTTTTATTCTGTTTTGTTATTGGTTTGTTTTTGTTGTATTTTACCACCAAAAACACAACCCCTACGTGTTCACCTCTTTGGGGACTTAATTGTCCAAAGAAACGTGTCGGCCTCTCAACCAAAAGGTTGGGGATTCAAAACCTGGCATGGTTGAACAATTTTCTCGAGGTTTTTTTTATTCAAGTAAAATCTACTCCCCCCCCCCCCCTCCCCCTCCCCCCCCCTCCATGTGGATGGCCCAAAACGTCGTAATCCCATCGGAGTCGCTCGATGAAAAGGAGTTTGCGTGTGTAGTTTACAAAAAAGGAGTTTGCGTGTGTAGTTTACAAAAAAGGAGTTTGCGTGTGTAGTTTACAAAAAAAGAGTTTGTGTGTGTAGTTTACAAAAAAGGAGTTTGCGTGTGTAGTTTACAAAAAAGGAGTTTGCGTGTGTAGTTTACAAAAAAGGAGTTTGCGTGTGTAGTTTACAAAAAAAGAGTTTGTGTGTGTAGTTTACAAAAAAAGGAGTTTGCGTGTGTAGTTTACAAAAAAAGGAGTTTGCGTGTGTAGTTTACAAAAAAAGAGTTTGTGTGTGTAGTTTACAAAAAAGGAGTTTGTGTGTGTAGTTTACAAAAAAGGAGTTTGCGTGTGTAGTTTACAAAAAAGGAGTTTGTGTGTGTAGTTTACAAAAAAGGAGTTTGCGTGTGTAGTTTACAAAAAAGGAGTTTGCGTGTGTAGTTTACAAAAAAAGAGTTTGTGTGTGTAGTTTACAAAAAAGGAGTTTGTGTGTGTAGTTTACAAAAAAGGAGTTTGTGTGTGTAGTTTACAAAAAAAGAGTGTTGTGTGTGTAGTTTACAAAAAAGGAGGTTACGTGTGTAGTTTACAAAAAAGGAGTTTGCGTGTGTAGTTTACAAAAAAAGAGTTTGTGTGTGTAGTTTACAAAAAAGGAGTTTGCGTGTGTAGTTTACAAAAAAGGAGTTTGCGTGTGTAGTTTACAAAAAAGGAGTTTGCGTGTGTAGTTTACAAAAAAGGAGTTTGCGTGTGTAGTTTACAAAAAGGAGTTTGCGTGTGTAGTTTACAAAAAAGGAGTTTGCGTGTGTAGTTTACAAAAAAAGAGTTTGTGTGTGTAGTTTACAAAAAAGGAGTTTGTGTGTGTAGTTTACAAAAAAGGAGTTTGCGTGTGTAGTTTACAAAAAAAGAGTTTGTGTGTGTAGTTTACAAAAAAGGAGTTTGCGTGTGTAGTTTACAAAAAAGGAGTTTCGCGTGTGTAGTTTACAAAAAAGGAGTTTGTGTGTGTAGTTTACAAAAAAGGAGTTTGCGTGTGTAGTTTACAAAAAAGGAGTTTGCGTGTGTAGTTTACAAAAAAAGAGTTTGTGTGTGTAGTTTACAAAAAAGGAGTTTGTGTGTGTAGTTTACAAAAAAGGAGTTTGTGTGTGTAGTTTACAAAAAAAGAGTTTGTGTGTGTAGTTTACAAAAAAGGAGGTTACGTGTGTAGTTTACAAAAAAGGAGTTTGCGTGTGTAGTTTACAAAAAAAGAGTTTGTGTGTGTAGTTTACAAAAAAAGGAGTTTGCGTGTGTAGTTTACAAAAAGGAGTTTGCGTGTGTAGTTTACAAAAAAGGAGTTTGCGTGTGTAGTTTACAAAAAAGGAGTTTGCGTGTGTAGTTTACAAAAAAGGAGTTTGCGTGTGTAGTTTACAAAAAAGGAGTTTGCGTGTGTAGTTTACAAAAAAAGAGTTTGTGTGTGTAGTTTACAAAAAAGGAGTTTGTGTGTGTAGTTTACAAAAAAGGAGTTTGTGTGTGTAGTTTACAAAAAAAAGAGTTTGTGTGTGTAGTTTACAAAAAAAGAGGTTGTGTGTGTAGTTTACAATACTTTCGGCACATTAAAGATTCCTTGGCTGTTTATAGGGCAGCCAGTCCGGGCAAAATTTTAAATTCTACCAAAAACCCCCGAGATCACCTTAGCTGATGTAGATGTGGGTAAAATCAAATCAAATCAAATCAAAATAAAATTCACGTCTCGCCTTTGGCGCTAAGGCTATCATGCAGCGACGCAAGAAAAAAATATCAAGGGAAATAACCATGGTAATAAATTGATTAACGTACAGATTTTTTTCTTTTAATTTTAATAGACAACTTTGTACATATATTATTAGTAATATGTGATGACAGACGATAAGGCTACAAATCAAGTTGTAGAATAATATGATATGACGTGATTAAACGTTTTTCAACACCATGCTTTTACGTTAATGATAGGTCTGCCGTTCTTTATTATACGGAGTAATTGCAATGGAGTTGAACCCGAGTCAAACAATCATTATAATCAATTCTCTACCCACGTGATTCCGTTGAGTAAAATGTTATCGGAGAGAATGTGTGTGTGGGGGGGGGGGTCAAAAGAGAATCCATGCAGGACAGAATGGATGGGATAAAGTGTCGGGAGGATATGTGATAAGAAGATATCTACAAAAAATGAAAAGGAAGGTGTATAGAACAGTAGCTCGTCCAGCAATATGGTGTATGGCCTAGAAACAGTCGCCCTGACAAACAGACGAAGAGAGGAGTTAGATGTGACTGAGATGAAGATGTTGCGATGATCCGTGGGTGCGTCAAGGTTGGATGAGATTGGGAATGAACACATCCGAGGGGAGACCCAAGTAGGTAGGCTAGGGGCAAAAGTTAGGGAAAGCAGACTAGATGGTACGAACATGTAAAGAGAAAGGATATGGAATGTATTGGACAAAAGATGTTGCGGATAGACATATCGGACTGGAGGAAGAGGAAGACCAAAACGAAGATACACGGAACAGGAAGACATGAAAATCGTTGGTGCAAGGGATGGAGACGGCCAGATATGACAAAGGAGATGAAAATTCGTTGGAAAAGAAAAGAAGAAGAAGAAGAAGAAGAAGAAGAAGAAGAAGAAGAAGAAGAAGAAGAAGAAGAAGAAGAAGAAGATCTGAAGAAGAAGAAGAAGAAGAAGAAGAAGAAGAAGAAGAAGAAGAAAAGAAGAAGAAGAAGAAGAAGAAAAAAAAAAGAAGAAGAAGAAGAAGAAAATGTCACAGGAAGAAAATAAAGCCTCAACACATTAATAGTTAATCACAATACTGGATACATTGTATGTAAGATTTTAGCCCTAACTTGATTATCATTCCTATGCATGGAGATAAGTTTTGTAGAAATAACTTTATAGGTAAGTGGGGAAAGTGACATACGCGCATATATAGAGTCCTTAATTTTGAAAGCTCTTGATACATACGTCAGTAACGCTCTTTTCGTACATCGCTCAGGGTCAGCAAATAAAACTATAAGCGAGTACATCCACACGACTTGCAATATGCAAAGATTTACGATAAATACTAAATACTCTTCGTAATAAATAACATCACCACCTTTAGTATCGTTAATAATATCAGCATCTTCAGTACCATCAACATCATCACTACCCTCAGTACCAGCAATAATATCCCCACCTTCAGTACCATCAATAACAATATCATCACCTTCCGTACCATCAATTCATACCATCATTTTAGTACCATCAGTAACATCATGTCAATTATACCATCATTTACCATCAGTACCATCAGTATCACAATTATACCATCATTTCATGCCATCAATAACATTCCATACCATTAATTACCATTAGTACCATCACTTCAGTACCATCATCACCTTCAGTACCATCAATAATATCACCATCATTTCAGTACAATCAATCATAGCATCACACCTCCAGTATCGTCAATAATACCACCAACTTCAATGTCATAATAACATCACCACCTTTAGTACGGTACCATCAACATCATCACCACTTTCTGTACCATCAACAACATAACCACCTTCAGTATTATCAATATCCTCACCACCTCCTATACTATCAACAACATCAATGTCTTCATTACCATCAGTATCACTTCCACTTCGTATACCATCAACAAAATCACCACCTTCAGCATCATCAACATCATCGCCAACTTCAATACCATCAAAACAACCTCTGCATCTTTATGCTCACTTTCGTGTACTTGGTAGACAATTGTATCAGAATATCTTGACAACGGGGGAATCATAATTATTGAACGTAATTCCACTACCATGATAATAGACCATCTTCGTCTTCAAGTGAAGCATCGATATCAAAGAGACATGTTTAACGATGAGCTAAACGAAAGATCCATTATTGAAACGTTGATGGCATGCCCCTGGGGGGGGGGGGGGGGCATTTGTAACTGCTTTAGAGGATTGACGTCATTGATTCTGGTTTTTGAAGCGTTCATATTATTTTATTGTCTTAAAGTCTGTTTCCATGAAGCGTAGCCAAACGCGATACGCCCGCGTATCGGATACGCGCGTATTTTCAAAAGATCGACTTGGTTATTTCTTCTGTAAGTGTTTGCATGGATAACAAAATCTGTCACATTTCTGTCACGTTTCTGTCACGTTTCTGTCACGTTTCTGTCGCGTTTCTGTCGCGGTTCTGTCACGTTTCTGTCGCGGTTCTGTCACGTTTCTGTTGCGCTTCGTTGTTTTTCAAACTGTTGGGTAAAGAATGACACATTCGTGTTCAGCATCCTCAAATTAACAAAGTTGTTCGCGATACGTTGTTTTAATGGAGTATCTAAAAATAGCGAGTAGGCTTTGTTTGTTTGTTTCTTTGTAGTAACCCTGTCCACCGTGGCGGTGATCTCAGGCTTCGTAGCTGACTTATGTTACTGACAACTGTCCAGGCAGAACATAAAGCACTTTAAAAAAAAATCAAAAGCGTCCGTTAATAAATATTTGTAAATGTTATAAAAACATAGCCAATGTGTTAAACATTGATAAGTATTAGTAGACTAGCACTAGATAATATGTCGATACACTCCAGTTTCTTTCAGAAACGCAAAAATAGTTTCTAGATCATTATTCCGAAAGAGTGGATCACTGAGAAGACGCTTTGCAGTCATTTTCGTACACATTCTCAACATTACAAGACGAGCGCATCCGTGACGCGTGTATCCGATGCGATCCGTGGAAACAGACTTTTAGAGTCTCGTGTTTGGTGAAGACATTGTGCGAGGTCCCGACTGCACTTTCTTTTGAGCCAGCAGAAGTAATCTGAATCCTCTTTCACAACGTTTCATATTGAAACAAAGCAAGAACACATCAATCGTTCCGGAGACTCTTTGATGTTTGCCCAATTTCTGTAACGTAAGTCAGATCTACGCCGTCGCTCTATAAGCAGAAGCTCTTTATCTCGGAGATTAAACCTTGCACAAGATAAATACTCAAATTTAAAGCTTGAAATAACATCAAAAGTATAAATTACTGATAAAGACAGAAAAGTATATTATGTTAATGTAAGATTGAAATTTCTTCGACTCCCCTCACTAAAATACAGAAGAAAACGGGGGGATCTTATCCAATTGTATAAAATTGTTCATAACATAGATAATATTGATTATAAATCATTTTTCAACTATTCTCATGTGAATTTTACTCGGGGAGATAGATTTAAGATTTATATTACAGGAAGTTCTACTTCTGTGAGACATAATTTTTTCATTATACGAATAGTCAAATTATGGAATAATTTACTGTTCAAAACAAAAAAAATGCAAACATTATTAATTCTTTTTAAAATGCCATTGATATGGAGCTCTATAATTTAAATATTTGTATGATGAATGAATGTGCATTGTTCTTATTGATTACTATATGTTCAATCATTTTTAAAACTCCATGATTATTTTGAAATGTATGGTGCATTTAAAGGTCAAATGACCTATTATCTAATTATCTATCTATCTATCTATTTATCTATTTATCTATCTATCTATTTATATCTATCTATCTATCTATCTATCCATAGGTGTATCTACATGTATGCATATATCTATCTATATCTATTTTCTTCTTGCATGTGGTTTCTCCTTTCTTCATTCCTCCCTCCCGTTATGTCTTCCTTGCTTCCTTCCCCTCTCCCATTATTAAGCATACCTGCACATACCTTTATAGCGAATGTAGATGACGTATGTATCACAGATAAACTCAAATTGGTTGACAAAGTGCCAAAGGCATGGAACAGTGCAGGCACCTTGACTTGTGCCAGTGGATACCTATTTTGGGGCTGGACATACAGGACGCAGAATGCTGCAAATACGATAATGGAGACTGGAAAGTATTCTAGGTAGGTCTAAATGAGTTTCATCAACAACAAGAACAATTTAAATGTACGAAGATTTTGTTATTCGTGACACATTTGAAAAAGCAGATGGGTGGTGATGGAGGGTGAGGGCTCCAACACAGGAGAGAAAAAGAGGGTGTGAGTTCCTGCAAGAAAGATATAAGCATAATAAGCTGGTCAGGTTGAACCTAGACAGTACCTACATCTAGATCAAATATGATTTATAGACCTACATTAAAGGTCTTATCGTCTCCTTGGTTGGTAGTGCGCTCTCTTTTCATAACGAGGCGGTGATTGCGATAGTAGTAGTAGTAGTAGTAGTAGTAGTAGTAGTAGTAGTAGTAGTAGTAGTAGTAGTAGTAGTAGTAGTAGTAGCAGTAGCAGTAGTAGTAGTAGTAGTAGTAGCAGTAGCAGTAGCAGTAACAGCAGCAGCAGCAGCAGCAGCAGCAGCAGTAACAGTAGCAGTAGCAGTAGCAGTAGCAGTAGCAGTAGTAGTAGTAGCAATAGTAGTAGTAGTAGTAGTAGTAGTAGTAGTAGTAGTAGTAGTAGTAGTAGTAGTAGTAGTAGTAGTAAAAGACAAACAGTGAGGCAAGGGGCATGTGGGAAGTGAAGGTAATGACACAAGATATATTAAAGCCCCATAAAAACAAAGACGAGACGAATAAATGTACAAGGAATCGACAGAAAATCCTGGTCACCACAGGGATCGAACCCGCGACCTCTGCGTTGCCACCCATCGCTTCACCATGAAAAGAAAGCGTGCTACCAACCGAGCTAACTACGTTCCCTACGAGCTAACTACACATGGGTCGCGTGTTCGATCCCCATGATGACCAGCATGTTTTTAATTTGAAAACATTTTCTTTCTTTAAACCATATTTTACACAATTTATTTGCGATTGCCGCCGAACCTCACACTTTTCGGCAACCCAGAAAGCCCACGAAAGTTCGCTGTTGACCAACCCAAGCCCATTGTCCCCAATCCACCGCTGAACAGATAATGCTAAAATTTTAACCTAAATCTAACTTAACTCTTTGTTTTTTTCTTTTTTTGTCAGCAGGTTGACGTACACTAAAGGGTGTGCCCGACTATGGAAATCATCCCTCTTGGATCTTGCTCATAGAATGTGATGTAAGCTTTTTTATGCCTAGATCGTCATATTTTAATAACAACCTGCTCATTGATTTCAGCTTGTTATTATTATTGTTATTTTTATTTTATTATTTTTAAATTATTACTATTGTTATTATTATTATTATTATTATTATTATTATTATTATTATTATTATTATTATTATTATTATTATTATTATTATTATTATTATTATTATTATTATTATTATTATTATTATTATTATTATATTATTATTATTATTATTATTACTATTATTTTTATTATTATTATTATTGTTATTATTTTTATTATTATTATTATTATTATTATTATTATTATTATTATTATTATTATTATTATTATTATTATTATTATTATTATTATTATTGTTTTTATCATTATTATTATTATTTTATCATTATTGTTATTATAATTACTATTATTATCATTACTATTATTATTACTATGATTTATTATGATTATTATCATTATCATCATCATCATCATCATCATCATTCAGAATTACGTTTTGATGTATCCCAGTTATCATCATCATGGACGTCGTCGTCATTATCACCATCATCAAAACCCCTATATTGATAAAGATCATGGTAGGTGCCATCAAACTGATGATTATAATTATATGGTCATTGCAATATTGGAGAGAACGTACCAAGTTGTACCATGGTCAGAAAAAGGGCAGACACTGTTCGTTCCAGGATCCGATATTGAGCAGGCAGTCCATTTGCAAAGGTTTCCACGCCAGTCAGAAAGAGCTTGCCAGTGTAATTGGTTGTGTATGACGCCACTGTCCACACCAGAAACAAAAAGATACAGTACACGAACTGACGCGGGGTGGAGCACACCGGATCCACCATCATGCTACTGCTATGCTCTAAGGTAACCGAAGTAAGGCCGATGGTGTAATCACAATGATACACGTACTTTTAAACCAGACCTCCATAAATTCTACACACGTTACTAGGACAAATACAAGAATACATTAAGGGTCGACGTGGTATAGTCTAAAACACTAGGACAATTATTTTATCTGAAAATTATATTTTCCTCAATTGGAACTGAACACGTCAACCAAAGATCATTTTATGGACATTTTTTGTGCCAGTTTACGAACGCGTTCAGCCATTTATTTATTCTCTCAACCTTGCGGGAAATTTAAAAAAACTAGGAAGTTTAGACGTGTCTCTATATCTAGACTCTGAACATTTTGTCTCAGCAGTATAATGGAGCTTCTCAGCTAGAAAGAATTATTAATGCTGGTGTATCGTTACCATCAGCATTTTACCTCCGAGACTGCCTTCCTACACGAAACTGTGATTCTATTGCTAGTCAGTGGCGCCACAAGTAGTCTAAAATGTCGCATGCATATCTGACTAATTTTCTTTTAATTGAGACAAATCTGAATACTCATACCGCATACATGACCATTTTCTATTTGGGATTAGCTTTTTATTCAGTTTTCTGTCGCAAATTTTTTATCGATATTTTATTCAATAATTGTATCCTTATTTATAAATTTACATAATATACAGATAGAAAGAAAGATTAGAGAACAAAACCATAATAAAAGATAAACATGCTGTAGATTGTGTATAATTCGCCAATTACAACCCCGCATGTGATTCCTTGGAATATGCATTTGACACTCCTGCCCTGGCAGGAGTCTGTAATTATCATTTTTAACCTATTTAAGACAAGAAGCTAGTCTGGAAAAAGACAGATGGAGAGAGAGACAGACAGACAGACCGACAGACAGACAGACAGACAGAAGCAAACAGACAGACTGAGCCAGAGACACGGCGAGATTGAATGACAGAGCGAGACAGACAGACAGACAGACACAGAAAGACACAGACACAGAGAAAGACAAACAAAGAGACAGACACAGACAGACAAATAGAGACAGAAAGAAAGAGGAGAGCGTATACCAGAGAGAAACACAAACAGACAGGGACGCAGAGAGATAGAAAGAGATCAATAGAGATAGATAGTAGATAGATAGACAGAGAGAGAGAGAGAGAGAGAGAGAGAGAGAGAGAGAGAGAGAGAGAGAGAGAGAGAGAGAGAGAGAGAGAGAGAGAGAGAGAGAGAG
>JAXRKP010001025.1:5000-12500 GCA_037039925.1 Doris montereyensis
ATAAATCAAAATAAAAAGACATCAACAAAACGAAGTAACCCCCCCCACACACAAAAACTCAAAATCTAACAGAATAGTAAACAACAAATTCAAACAACTTTCCCAAACCCAAAAACATCAATGACAACAATGAAATGAGAAAAAGAAAAGAAAGGAAAGAAAATCGAAGTTACAAAATTGTGGAATAAAATGTAGTCATTCTCATGTCAAGTAAGTATGGTACAATGATCGAAATATCCTCAGCCCAGTCATTCGCATGTCAAGTAAGTATGGTACAATGATCGAAATATCCCAGCCCAGTCATTCGCATGCCAAGCAAGTATGGTACGATGATCGAGATACCCGACGCTTATTCTTACAAAATACAAGACACAAAGAGGAAATTACAGTCGTACCATACGATCGTTGGTAATACTAACAAAAGCGATGAATATACTTAATATGACTATTTTCACCTGCATTGTATCTTGCCGCCAAGAAGTCTACTGCGACAGACACTAAAGACAGACATTCTCTACGATAAATTTTGACTGCTTGGTCTTAAGTTTTCTGCGTGTTTATACCAGCGGCTATAGGAAGACATCGTATTAATCGACGTGGTCATTCCATCTGTCGATGTTTATAATACATTTGTAATAATCTAATAAATATCAATATAATATAATAGTAGATTATGCTCTATTGCCATTTGTAAACAGAGAATATAATAGGAATCATTGTGGATTGGTGTACAAAATCATACTGACACACAACTGACACACATCATATCAAGATACATGCAATTGGATCTGGAGCACATTGCCCACGTTTGCAAAGGCCGACACACACACACACACACACACATGAACAACCACACACCCACACACACAAACACATATTCTCTCTCTCTCTCTCTCTCTCTCTCTCTCTCTCTCTCTCTCTCTCTCTCTCTCTCTCTCTCTCTCTCTCTCTCTCTCTCTCTCTCTCTCTCTCTCTCTCTGTCGCACACACACCCATCGAAATCACATTAAGTTACAATGACTGCAATATCATATATAAATAAAAGTGACACGGAGCAACAATATAATTGAAATTTAAGAAAAAATCTTAAAACCGTTCGTCTTAACGGTAAATATTTAAATGCATTTCATATTTTTCCTTTATGAGATGATAGCATTGGCATGGCCTGATGGGAAAGAAAATCATTTTCAATCTATTTGTATTAGCCTTCAAATCCTGGTGTCTCGAGTTCGCTTCCCGAGGAGAGCATGCAAATATAATTTTTCGGATGAGAATTACACGCTTGCGCCTGGACAGGCTGGACCTAGAAAACCACTCATATCGGACATGGATCATGCCCTCGGAAGCTGTTTGTCCCCATGCCGTGAACTTTTAAACTAGACAGTAAAAAATATATATCCTTGACAAATGATATGCAATGTCTTTTTTTGAGATCCGAGTTCACCGCCTATGCTGGACATGAACGAACAAATAGACTTCAAACATCGACGTCCTACCATATCCTTCTACCTGGTCTTCATAGTTTCAAGAGTATGTCTGTAAGACCCAGTATCAACTTAAAATCTAAACGGTTTCACATAATGTTTTTATTCGAGAACAAAAACCATCTTTAAAGACATCACATGGTATGAGTCAACTGGTAATGGATTTCCTTTAACAACAGACTTGCAAACCAAAATAGCACACTGCAAGGTATTGTTGACGCACCAATAGAATAGAGGCTCAAGTTTGCTTGAACTTGAATGTCAAAAAATCTATACAACTACCACAGCTCCTCAAATAATGGACAAGTTTCAGAGACAAACAAACTGAGATAATGCAATGATTAATTTTTTAAGCTTGGCACTCGCTACCATTATACGTAAACTCCTTGGTTTGACATTAGCACAGGTTCCTTCGTTGTAACATGGAACAAAATTATTCACGGATGTCAACAAAACAATCGGCCGTGTGGGTTTATGAGTTGTAAGGATAATGTCAACTTTCCATCAACAAAGCAATACAGCTATTTCTTTTTCTTTACTCCCTTCCATCATAGCAGAATGTCTCCTCGTCTCAATTCCAATTGTGTGCTTATGGAATAAGGCTTAAATTATGTAATGGTAGAGAGAGATTGTAAGGGGGAGGGGTGGGAGGAGGGGGAGGAGGAAGCTGAGTGAGGCTAAATTATAAATGAGTTGTTTCAGAACATTCATCGTCTCTGTCAACACGTAACTATGCATCTGGTCGTTGTGTTCTTGAGGCTGGCAATTCTGTTGAAATATCATACGCCATGTCTTCTCGGTTAGATTCTAAATTTAAAACAGAGTGACCTCTTGAATGTACCGAGTAAACAATAAGTAATATCCATTGACAATACATACGGTGAGGGTGAGGGTGAGGGTGAGGGTGAGGGTGAGGGTGAGGGTGAGGGTGAGGGTGAGGGTGAGGGTGAGGGTGAGGGTGAGGTGAGGGTGAGGGTGAGGGTGAGGGTGGGGGAGGGCGGAGGGGACTGTGAAAGCTGTGGATATGCATCTGTTTATTTGTAGATTGTCTTGTGAGCCAATTTCAAAGTCATCTGTATAAATTTAAGTGAATCATAATGACATTAAAAATAATAATAATAATAATAATAATAATAATAATAATAATAATAATAATAATAATAATAATAATAATAATAATAATAATAATAATAATAATAATAACCGCGATATCACAGAAAACCCGCGATATCACAGAAAACCCGCGATACCACAGAAACTCGCTCGATATCACAGAAAAAACTCGCGATAACACAGAAAACCCACGATATCACAGAAAACCCACGATATCACAGAAACCCACGATATCGCAGAAAGCCCACGATATCGCAGAAAACCCACGATATCGCAGAAAACCCACGATATCGCAGAAAACCCACGATATCGCAGAAAACCCACGATATCGCAGAAAACCCACGATATCACAGAAAACCCACGATATCGCATCATTTTTTGTTGTCCAACACACGCCCACCCCCACCCCTCCCCCCACCCCCACCCCCACCCCCGCCACACACACATTCCCAAGTTGCTTGACTTTCTGTCGATGTTTACAAATCATTCCGATGTTTAAACCCTGGTATGCCATTTAATAAACAGACCTTCATTCATAGCTTTTCGTTGTGTGCATGACATAGAAATAGGACTTCGTCACGACACTTGATCGAGCATGTTGTGAGGCTTGTTTGTAAAGGTTTGGAGTTCACCGAGCATGTTGTGAGGCTGGCTGTAAAGGAGTTTGGAGTTCACCGAGCATGTTGTGAGGCTGGCTGGAAAGGAGTTTGGAGTTCACCGAGCATGTTGTGAGGCTGACTGGAAAGGAGTTTGGAGTTCACCGAGCATGTTGTGAGGCTGACTGGAAAGGAGTTTGGAGTTCATCTGGCTGGAAAGGAGTTTGGAGTTCATCGAGCATGTTGGAAAGGAGTTTGGAGAGAGCTGGCTGGAAAGGAGTTTGGAGTTCATCGAGCATGTTGTGAGGCTGGAAAGAAGTTTGACTCGAGCATGTTGTGAGGCTGGCTGCAAAGGAGTTTGGAGTTCATCGAGTATGTTGTGAGGCTGACTGGAAAGAAGTTTGTTCATCTGGAAAGAAGTTTGGAGTTCATCGAGCATGTTGTGAGGCTGACTGGAAAGAAGTTTGGAGTTCATCGAGTATGTTGTGAGGCTGACTGGAAAGAAGTTTGGAGTTCATCGAGCATGTTGTGAGGCTGGCTGGAAAGGAGTTTGGAGTTCATCGAGCATGTTGTGAGGCTGGCTGCAAAAGGAGTTTGGAGTTTTTGCCCAGACAAGCCTACACTGACCGCTGCCTTGTGGTGTCAAAAATTTGTTCCAACGATTCAAGTCAGTGAGTGTCACATCATGTTTTTGTTGTCTTTGCGATGAACTGCTAGCGCCAAAAATCACATCATGACACGATTCGGTTTCACATTGAGCACAAGACCTTATATTATCCTCTCGTCAATCCACGTCTAAAAGCACAGCAAATATTTCTACCGCAGAACGTTGCTGTTCTATAAGAGAACTGGTGATAATTAAGAAAGGTCAACGTATCACGTGACACAGTCAATGTGAAACGACGGCACTGGATCTACTTTGAAATGCGCCATTATCATGTTTTGTGATTGATTGGAAATGGATGTTAAATAGAATACGTCGCTCCTCCTTATGCGATGTTTATTCATAACGAAAGCATTCAAAATATCTTTATCTTCAAACAGTGGTATCCTCCTAGATGATCATGACGACAACGAAAATATTAGGGTAGTAATGATATCCTTCACGGAATTTCCTAGGACTTTTAATCTTGGTGCTAACGTTGAGCTAGTTTTATATTACAGTAAGTATTGATTTCTCATCGATATTTTAATTCCATCTGACTGTCTAATTGTGAAATAGACAATAACAAACAAGACCAAAACAAAATAGTCCCCAAAAACCTAATGTGATCTCAGTGTGTTTGGTGGGATTTAAAATTTTGTCCGCACCGGCCTGTAAACAGTTAAGAGATCTTCAACGTGCCTAGAGTGTTGTGATCTGCACACGTGACTTCCGCTTTATCTTCCATTTCTGATAGGACTGCATACAGGTAGATGTCAATCCCCTTAACTGGGCCACCGGGAGGTAGGAATAGCTTTACTAAAAAAAACAACCTCCAAAAATCTATCGACCTGTCGAGTCCAAAGCCACAACCTTTTGGTTGAGAGAAAGGTAATGCAGAGGTAAGGTAAGGAGTTTAATCTACCCCCCCCCGCACCCTCCTGGTCCAGGTAGGTGGATCAACACCTAGTCCCATCGAATACGGATGATCAAAGGGAGGTCCCGTGCAGATCACAACGCTCTGTGCACGTTAAAGATCCATTGGCTGTTTACAAGGCAGTCCCGGCAAAATAACAAATCCTACAAACCCCGAAAACTCCCAATCCAATAATCCGATATCATCTTAGTTATGGATGTGGGTAAATCAAATCAAATCAAAATTTGATTGAGAGGCCGACACCTTGCCTCTGTACCACTGCGTCCCGCCTATTCACAAGCTATATCTTAATCCCTACACTTGTACAGCCTGATGATTCTCCATTAAATCATAAGTAAATGATACACATAATAGAGGGAGGGGGGGACAATGACATATGAATGTATGTGACAGTATAGAAAGTCTAGAAATCCGATGTTCTATTACATAATACCAGGGGCAAAGGGAAAGACTTACATCGTGCTTTGAAAGTGTTTGAAATCAGTTAGAGACCAACAGACCATGTACCCTTGGAAATACGTCAATGTAATTGCCTTATTTTCTGTCTCTTGATCTCTTTTCTTCATGATTCGCCGGTGGTGTGCAAAGAGGCAATTAATTAACAACAAACCAAATATTTCAAAGTGAAACCTCTCATAAAATCAGATGGTATGACATTGCATAACAGTTAAAAATAAACACGTTTTATGTTAAATTATGTTAAATGGAGGCAAAACTTACAAAAAAAGACATGAGAAAATCTGACGAAAAAATACTCAGCTATAAAAAAAGAAAGTTAAAATGAACAATGTTTTCTTCTTTCTAGATGGAAGCATGGTTTTACTAAGTATGTCGGATTTAAAAAAACGCCCTCAAGCAAACTGATTTACTGCTCGAAGCTAGAGAGAAAATCGCCTCACTGACTGTTCCATCTTCGGAAATTTTTTTAACGATTTGCATTTCCCTGAAGCTCTCACTCTAGGGCACCTAACGAGTACTGGCCCAATTTTCAAGAAACTCTGATTAACTCTCCGTCATTTGATATTTCTGAACGAAGGAGTTATAAATTATTGAAGTTTGAATTTGCCCAAATCTTCCTAATAATATTCTTTTCAGTATTTTCTACTGATCAAGACGGCATTTTCGTCATACTATTGTGAAGATTATCAAGTATCTTACCGTAGTAAGTTTCTTTGCTTGCTTGTCAGCTATATTCTCAAATGTTTTGGGAAAATGACATAAAGTGATATTTACACTCTGTAGGAGGGAGGGAGGGGGCAATGGGGATGGAGAGGGAGGAGGGGGGAAAGGAGAGTGAGTGAGGGAGGGAGAGAGGGAGATAATTACGCGCCTTAAAAGGAATATCATTCCTATGGAGTGTCCATGCTCACTGTTAAACACACACAAATCCGGTAGTTGTGCATTGCTTTCTAAGAGTTCTATGTTTGGACAGTCTTTTGAGTTGTGAAAAGCTCATTATTGAAGCAAATTAACTACAAAATGCCTGCGAAGCCTTCATCCAGGTTCGCGAGGTCTATGTGCTATATCCAAACAAATTAGGATCTGACAGGTTTTTTCTTTGGCAAGATATTCTAGGTAAATATTTCATGTCTCCAGTGACCATAGATCTCGCTTCTCTGCCTAACAGGGAAGACTTGAGTCTCATTTATACATGTTGTGTGAAGACTTCAAAGGGATAACATTTATCTATACTCATATTCACAGGTAAATTTCAAAAGGGATAACATTTATCTGTAATCATATTCACAGGTAGATTTCAAAAGGGATAACATTTATCTATACTCATATTCACAGGTAGATGTCAAAAGGGATAACATTTATCTGTAATCATATTCACAGGTAGATTTCAAAAGGGATAACATTTATCTATACTCATATTCACAGGTAGATTTCAAAAGGGATAACATTTATCTCTAATCATATTCACAGGTAGATTTCAAAAGGGATAACATTTATCTATAATCAGATTCATAGGTAGATTTCAAAAGGGATACATTTATCTATAATCATATTCACAGGTAGATTTCAAAAGGGATAACATTTATCTATAATCATATTCACAGGTAGATTTAAAAAAAGATAACATTTATCTATAATCATATTCACAGGTAGATTTCAAAAGGGATACATTTATCTGTAATCATATTCACAGGTAGATTTCAAAAAGCCTGCTTTAGGTTTTTAGCAAATAAACTCTTGGATCAAATCAGTATGATTGATTTGGAAACATATTGTTTTGCCTGAGATACACAAAATTTTAGTATTGTTAGTTATTTTTTACTCACCCTTCCTTCATTTCCGGTCATTAGATTTGCAATGAAAAGATCGTTCCTAACCTAAGTATCGAATACTGTGATGGTCTGTCCTTCATGATTGGACATGAAGTAGTCCACAGTTTCAAATCGTCACATTCACCCTGCATACCAAATATCGGTAAACCTGTTATATAGTTCATCGTTGAAGAAAAAATGAAAAAAATAATGTGGTAAAAGAGACACACTGAATCATAGTCATCATTGGTATTATATGCTTGGTATTATATAAAAGTGAACATTCTCTAACTTTGACCTCTTAGTAACTCAGGCATTCTCAATTGTTGTTTACAATGCTGTCCCAGAGCAACCTATTTCATGTCATTCGGTTTAATAATTATCTTAATGGAAATGTCAGAAAGAAAGAGAGAAAAGAGAGAGAGAGAGAGAGAGAGAGAGAGAGAGAGAGAGAGAG
>JAXRKP010001025.1:17500-37500 GCA_037039925.1 Doris montereyensis
GGCTGTTTACAGAGCAGTCTGGAAAAAATTAAAATCATAACAAAACTCCAAGATCACCTCAGTTGTGGATGTGGGTAAATCAAATCAAAATACACATGTTGTACAGAATTAAATCCACCGTCATACTGCCAAAGGGAATTGACATTAAATAAATGATTACAAAAGTATACGCCTTCATAGTTCGAGAAGTTTTTGCTGGTCCACCTGATAATATACCAATCCAACCCTGGTATTCGTTCATGCATACTTGTCTGTTGAGGTTATACAAAAACAAAGCAAAACAATCATAAATCGACATTTCGGCGTAGTTGTGTTAATATATAATTTTTGTATATATATATATATATATATATATACATATATTACATATATATATTATATATATATTATATATATATACTATATATATATATATATATATATATATATATATATATATATATATATATATATATTATATATATATGTATATATTAAAATATTAAAATATTAAAAAACTTGCGTATTTTCTGTCACTCCTCCTGGCCTGATTAACTGGTCAATCGAGCTGAAATTTTGTATGGGAATACTCAAAGGCTTGCAGTATGATCCTTCACTTTCAAACCCCTATAGCTCTACTTATTTATCATGTAATTTATTAACCAAATTGGCTTTGTTCCGATTCGTTGCATTGTGATACTTTTTTATTGACTCTCCGGAAGTTGTTGCTTAGAAGCGTAAACAAGTAGACTAGGGCATTACAAAAGTATGAAAATTAATTTTGCCGACTCAAAGTTTATGACTATTTAAATCATAGATCTAGATTTATTCACCTTCACTATATATCTTGCTCTAGAATGATAAAATCTATTTAAATCATAGATCTAGATTTATCTGTATCACCTTCACTATATATCTTGCTCTAGAATGATAAAATCTAGAAGCCATGGTGCATCTCATCATAGATCTAGATTTATCTCTATCATCTTCACTATATATCTTGCTCTAGAATGATAAAATCTAGAAGCCATGGTGCATCTCATCATAGATCTAGATTTATTTGTATCACCTTCACTATATATCTTGCTCTAGAATGATAAAATCTAGAAGCCATGGTGCATCTCATCATAGATCTAGATTTCTGTATCACCTTCACTATATCTTGCTCTAGAATGAATACTCCTCAGATCTCGGGTACTCCTCCAGTCGGGCACACGGTGTGATTTGTGTTGGGATGAGCCAAGGCCTCCCTAGTCATAGGAAATATTTGATGGGCTGCCGGAGGGACCTAGTTTGTTTCGATGGGGGTGGGGAAGGTTGGGGTGTGGAAGAGTTTCAGGGTCAGGGATGATGATAGTGATCGTATAGTCTGTGCCCGACTATGGGAGTCCTCCCATAGATCTTAATTCTAGATAAAATCTCCCGAAAATGAGACATTATGGTGAATCCGATGAAGAAAAATCAGAAACGACGATACTTACAACACAGTACTAAGACAACATGGCGACATCTACAGACAGAGAAGAAGAAGAAAAAAAAGGGAGGGGCTGAGGAACATGAGAAGAAAAAAACCCAAGGAAGATGAGGACGGCGAATATTAGGATATATATATATACATATGTATTATATCATGTATATCTCTGTCTCTGTCTCTGTCTCTGTCTGTCTCTGTCGCTGTTTCTGTCTGTCTGTCTGTCTGTCTGTATGTCTGTTTCTCTCTCACTAATTCTCTCTCTCTCTCCCACACACACACACACACACACACACATACACACCTAACACCCCTATTCTCCACTAAAATCACGGCTACGAAGCAAGAATATGTAGTGACTCGGTTTTGGAACCGACCTGCCTCTTCTGTTATATGTAATGGGGGCAAGTAATTAATATGTAAATAGATGTCTTGTACCTTACCGCTCAAGAAATGAATGAATACAATAACAAGTATTATACCTCAAATTAAGGCCATAAAAGAGACGACCAGGTCCTACTTCTCAACAAATTCTTCGTTTCACTCTATAGCCACTAGCGCCTTTTTAATTATTTTTTTATTATGGTTATGCATGACAAATGAGTGTCGTGTCTTAACCCTTTCACGGGGTCACAGAAACGCTGCAGTGCAATGATGAGCGCCGCACCATCTGCCTCCACCTGTCGCAATCATGGGCGTCCACTCGGCAATGTTGTCGGTCCAATTCTTAGTTTGGCTTAAACTTGTCATCTTTCCTTTAACAGTACCTGGGAGAATAATGAATGGTCTTTGATAAACCACCGGCTCTAGTTATACGCGCCCATACCATTGCTGTTTTTTTTTTTTATTATTGACGGTTGTTAATAAATCTACATACTATCTTCCTACGTGTTTCGTTAGTGTATCTCGCCTGTAAAAAAAACAACGCTGAACATTTTTAAACACCTGACCTCTCGACTCTGAATCCCTATAAATTCTGTTTTCTCGACACATTAAAATTATCACTAAATCCGCCCCACAGTCACAAACCTGGTAGACAATGTACAAGTAGATCCAGAAACGCGGCCTCACCAATATATATTCTTAACGCAGCCTCGTTCATTAGAAACACATGGCGTTTCTAAAAGCATGTGACAGTCCCAAGCCCATTGAAATGCAGAGCGGAAATGCCAACCGTAACTCGAGTGATCGTATGGATGTTAAAATTCGATTATTAACGGTTCCAATAGTAATCGTTCAACTTGTTCAACTCGTTTCCACAGCAGAAACGCATGCCTGATATAGCGCATCTAAGCCTTTGATCTGCAAACAATAGACACACTATAATGATTCATTATCAGGCTATGTCCATCAGATCTGATCAAAACTTCTGGGTTGTTTTTCGCTTTGTTGACAGTGTTGACGCTACTTCATATGCAACAGCATGGTGTTTGTCAGATAAGCGGGGGTGGTCGGTAGTCCAGAGGCAAGATGTCGACCTTTCTACCAAAAGATAATGGGTTCGAGTCCAGCCAAAAAATTTCGAGTCTTTTTTTTAGCAAAATCTACTCCCCCCCCCCATCCCACTCCCTGGTCCAGATAGGTGGTTCGACACCTAGTCCCATCGGAGACGGATGATTAAAAAGTAGGTCCCGTGTGTATATTGCAACACTCTGTGCACCTTAAAGATTCCTTAGCTGTTTACAGAGCAGTCCAGGCAAAAATAAATCCTACCAAATCCCCCGAGATCACCTTAGTTGTGGATGTGGGTAAAATCAAATCAAATCAAATCAAATCGAAAGAACAAAGCTTCTGGGTTTTTTTGCTTTGTTCGCAGTGTTGCCACTACTTCATAGGGAACAGGAGGATGTTTGTCTGATGAAAAAGAAGAAAACAACTCTTCCTCAACTTCAGACCTATATCTCAGAAGACGCCCCCCCCCCTCAACCCCTGATCTAAACATTACTATACACAGCCTAAAGTCTAGTTTAACGGAAACGTTGGGCCAAAGCCACAGGGTTGTGTTCACGGGAGGGCGAAGGGGGAGAAGGGGGGGGTTCTTAAAAAAAACCAAGAGGTATAAATCTCGCTTCTTGGTTTCTGACAGATATCAGATTTCCAAGGGGGCAGCCATTTGTTAAAAAACGTCAGTCATTCAAACATCATAAGAAATACAATTTTAACAGCTCTCATTATGTATGTACGTACGTATGTATGATGTATATATATATGTATGTATGTAAGTATGTATGTATATATGTATGTGTGCATTATGTGTGCATGTATGTATGTATGTGTGTATGTATGTATGTACGTATGTATGATGTATGTATTATGTATGTACGTATGTATGATGTATGAATGTATGTATGTACGTATGTATGATGTATGATGTATGTATGTACGTATGTACGTATGTATGAATGTATTATGTATGAATGTATGTATGTATGATGTATGAATGTATGTATATATGTATGTATGAATGTATATATGTATGTATGTACGTATGTAGGGACGCCCATTGGTTGGATTAAAAACAAATTTGAATCATCTTGGTGTGTGGTTTCAACAAGGGGATCAACGCAGCTCGCCTCTGTCTGTTATGTGTCACCGCCGGACCTCTGCAGTTTTCTCCACCGTTTTTTCCTATTTCTTTCCGGACGCTGACATAAGAAACGACTCATTCCAAGTGCTTACGTCTCACCTCCAAGCCGTCTGATTGGACAACAGTGACGTAACATGACAAAGCGTGACAAGGGGTAACAAGACGTACAAAGCTTTCTTCACGATCTTGTGGGAAATATTCACGCTAATACCTAAACAATAGACAACGTAGAGTAAATTCAAAGACGTAATTAACTGTTGGTGACAGTCACGACGTTTATCTCCAGGACAATGCCTTTCATTGTTGTTATTATAATGATTATATCATACGGTACATAGGCCATTCATCGTTCAGCAAGTTGACTGATGGGAAAGTGTTTCAGATACATTAACTTTTAGACCACACACCAACGCCAACAGCCTCTGTTCAAACTATACAGTCGCACATTATACAAAAGACGTGCAGCATCCTGGTTTTGATCAAAAACAGCTTGATTGATGCTGGTATGATGATAAAGGCATCCTGGTTTTGATCAAAAACAGCTTGATTGATGCTAATATGATGATAAAGGCATCCTGGTTTTGATCAAAAACAGCTTGATTGATGCTAATATGATGATAAAGGCATCCTGGTTTTCATCAAAACCAGCTTGATTGATGCATCCTGGTTTTGATCAAAAACATCTTAATTGATAAAGGCATCTGTTTTCATGATTGAAAACATCTTGATTGATGCTGGTATGATGATAAAGGCATCACAGTCACAAGGGACGCTTGCCCCTCCCCTAAACTATGTATGCGAGTGTGATGGTCATAATCACATCTCTGGATATATTTTGTCTCTAGCTTCCATGAGTCTCAAGGTTCTTTAATGTCGTTGGTTACTTTCTTGCTTCAAGTTGTGCTGGTAACAATATCATTTGTTCATCTTCAGAAAGAACAGCTGGAGGCGTTATTTTGATGTATTTCTTGTAGTTTTTTTATGCCTTGGTTTAGAATCGTTAGTAGTGATGATGGAGGTCTTCCATTGTATTTTGTGCCTTTTCCAAAATATTCGTACATTGCTGTTTGGGCGGCGGGAAACGCGTTCTCTCTTCTTACTATATGCACGATTAGTTTCTGTTGTTGCTCTTTGATTCTATGATCTATGGGTTTGATTCTGCAACGGTCGTGCAGATCTTGATTGCTGATTTTCTTTCAGGCCAATGGACGCCGATAATGCTTATGGGGTGTTTCCTATATATTACGTCCATTGTTTCCAAGTTCCTTCCAGTAAGACCCCCAGGTTCCCCTGTTGTGTAGTAGTATTGATATGACAAGTGCTTCGTACAGTTCAATTCTTTTTTAACTCCCTGATTACATCATTTCTGTCCCATAATGTTTTTCAGTTCGTGAAAGGCGCTTTGTACTAACACAATTTGGTTTGTTATGTCTTCGTTTTCCTTTATCAACTCACTGATTGGTACTAGTGTATAATAATGCTACTTCAACAACAAAACAAGCACATTCTCTCGAGAAAACTATAGTATACACGCCTGAGTTTTTTTTTAGGGATGATAGATTGGTACTCTATAGTTATTGCATCCTTCAAATCATCAACAGTCCGTTGTCATTGCTGGTATACAACATATTTTAGATGTCCCCAAAGAAAAAAAAAATCAAGTGGAGTTAGATCAGGTGAATGGGGCGGCAACTCCACATGACATCTTCGTCCAATCCATCTGTTAAGAAATATCGGGTTTAAGCACATGCGTACACACGAAGCTAAATGTGCTGGAGCACCATCCTGTTGAAAGGACATGTTTCTTGTCGACGTAATAGAACCTCTTCAACGTGGTCAAACAAGAAGATTTGCAGGACTTCTATATAGGTTTCAGCAGTAACATTGGCGCTGAAAAAGGAAAGGCCAATGATCACCTCCTCCCAGATTTCAGCCCAGACGATGATCCTTGGGTTTTATTATTTTTAAAACCTCCTCATTCCAGAATCGATTATTTCTGACCAATAACGTATGTTGTGTAAGTTAACGTTACCATTCAAATGGAGCACAGCTTATCACTAAAGACATATTGATGAGTCCAGATGTGTGCTTATCCATTTACAGAATTTGATTCGTCTATCTCTGTCATAGAAAAATAAATTGCGTCAATTTCAGTGGATGAAGAAGGTTTTCAGGATGGTGCGCGACTTTTCGGACACCCTGCAGAATTATGAAGATGTGTATGTTGGGTTATAATGTATTCAGCTATATGTCGACCTTTACATAAGAATTCAAGTTTAATTAGTAAATAAGTTCAACATTGTAATGTTTATTGTTATATGTAAATTAAAAATGTAAAAACATTGCTTACATGAACTAAGAAAACAAAACGAGTGTCCTTTATTGAGAATATGAAAACTGAGTGATGAAGACAATTAAGATTTGACTATCATATTCCATCTGTTTCGTTATAGTTAGTCGATCAAGTCAATACCACTTGACTGACTTGCGTACATTACTGATTACGAAATAATCAAAATAAAATTACACTAGATTTCTACATCTAAGATTGTACAGTACATGTGTGACGTATTTCTGTTTTTTTGTCAGGTAGTGCATTCTATCACTCCACCAACGATACACACTCAAACCCCATTATACCGTCAATGAATTACACCTATGTAGAAAGGCTATTTAGACATTTATTTATATTATGAATGGAAGTTGTTTAAACGATATTCCAAACACGAATGTGACATCAGTAATGTCTGTGGCCATGAATTAGATATGAACATTTATGTAAAACACCTAGGAGTAATCCTTGACTCGAGTCTTACCATGTCCCAGCATATATCCCATCTGGTCAAAATTTTTTAAATTACGAAGAAAATCCCATCTTAGAAAACTGTTAACCCCTGAAACCACCAACCGGCTTCTTTGTACATTATTTCTGTCTAGACTCGACTATTGCAATTCACTGTTCATTGGACTCCCTCTTGTTAAATAACAGAAAATTCAAAACGACGCAGCCAGACTAGTTTCAAATATCCCCAAAAGAGAGTACATAACCCGTCCTCCTACCCCCCCAAACTGGGTCCCTTTGAAAGGTCGTATTAGCTACAAAATCGACAATATTGTCCACCAATGTCTTAATGATCCACCATTCCCTTCTTATTTAACCGATTATATGCATGTTTATGAACCCAAACGCACTGTTAGATCAAAAGTACATTTTCCCTAATGCCCCCAAGCACTAAACTAAAAAGTTGCGGCGAAAGATCCTTTCACTTTCAAGGCCCCAAAACATGGATTTAAGAAATTTTAAGTCTCGTAAATCATTCAAAAGAAATTTGAAGGCTGTCTTTCTTAATCAGGAAAATTCTTGACATTTGATAATACAATATCTTTTATATCTTAGATTCACCATTTGATTTTCTTTCTTTTACTTCTTGGAAATGCTTACAATTAGTTTATTTAAGTTCATTTAACACTACCGCTTTATTTCTGTCTAATATTTTATCACTATCGCTTTATTTCTATCTGATATTTTAACATTGCCGCTTTATTTCTATCTGATATTTTAACATTACCGCTTTATTTCTATCTGATATTTTAACACTACCGCTTTATTTCTATCTGATATTTTAACATTACCGCTTTATTTCTATCTGATATTTTAACACTACCGCTTTATTTCTATCTGATATTTTAACATTACCGCTTTATTTCTATCTGATATTTTAACACTACCGCTTTATTTCTATCTGATATTTTAACACTACCGCTTTATTTCTATCTGATATTTTAACATTACCGCTTTATTTCTATCTGATATTTTAACACTATCGCTTTATTTCTATCTGATATTTTAACACTACCGCTTTTATTTCTATCTGATATTTTAACATTACCGCTTTATTTCTATCTGATATTTTAACACTACCGCTTTATTTCTATCTGATATTTTAACACTACTTGTTGATACGAGCCCATGTGATATTTCCTATCCCATTGTTTATTCAGTTTTAACCTTTTTCATATGTTTCCCTTCCATTACTCCACCCCTTCTAGATAAGTGTTTTTATTACATTTGTTTGTTGTTAAAGAGCTTTTGATCATTTTGTAGGGAAAGCGCTATATAAATAACCTTTAGATAATTTTTTTTTGGTATTTGTGTTAAAAGGTTTGAAACCATTTTGCGGGGAAAGCGCTATATAAATAATCTTATTATTATTATAATTATTATTATTATTATTATAATTATTATTATTATTATTATTATTATTATTATTATTATTATTATTATTATTATTATTATTATTATTATTATTATTATTATTATTATTATTATTATTATAATTATTATTATTATTATTATTATTATTATTATTATTATTATTATTATATATTATTATTATTATTATTATTATTATTATTATTATTATTATTATTATTATTATTATTATTATTATTATTATTATTATTATTATTATTATTATTATTATTATTATTATTATTATTATTATTATTATTATTATTATTATTATTATTATTATTATTATTATTATTATTATTATTATTATTATATATTATTACTATATATAATATATATATATATATATATATATATATATATATATATATATATATATATATATATATATATATATATATATATATAGTAGGATCGCTCGGTCTCTTATGGAGACTACGGTGGAAAACACCGACACAATCTGAACCACAATGTTCAACTCGAAACAACTCAAGATGGATAAGACTGGGGTATGACGATGCTGTGAAGCATAATTCTCGCCACTCAATTGGACCCAATCATAGCCATGCCTACCCCGCCAAGCTATTGCCAGGATGACACGATCTAGTCCTAGGCCCAATGCCAAATGCCACTCTTCATTCCGCTGACCTAGGCCTAGGCAATCAAAATAAACGCTGTCCACTAACCTTCAATATTTTTTATTCTCATAAAAATTAAGCCCCGTGACATTTGTGTCAGTGTCCTTTCTGCAAGTGTCAGAGTATTAATGGATGTTTAACGTGCACATCGTTGCGACCTGCACACGGGAGCTCCTTTTCATCGTCCGATTCCGATGCGAATAGGTGTTGATCCACCTGTCTATCTACCTGGACCAGTGGGATTTTTCTGTTACAATAAAGAAGGGTGTCGAGGTCGCTGGTGTTTGTGTTGTTTTCCTCTTGTTCAGCTTATAACCGTTGCCATCTCTTAGAGTATCTAAATTGTGTCTCCATGCATAGCTCATGAAGTGTTTTGGTTTGATTTGATTTACCCACAAACACAACTAAGGTTTTGGTAGGATTTTTAATTTTGCTTAGACTCTTGCACAGAGTGTTGTGATCTGCACACGGGACCTCCTTACCGAGTCCCCTGAGTGAGTTTTTTTGCATAAACAAAACAGTTTATATTATTTCAGATTGAATAAATAGCATGGTTTTATGCAAACTAGCAAAGCATTGAGTTCTATCGTGAGTTATGCTTTGATCGTGTTAGCTTTTCAATGTCAAAAGTACATATTGGTCGGAGACTTCATGGAAATACATAACTTTAAAGCCATCAATGAATTATTCTGGTCATTAATTTTAGATTCTACGCCAATTGGAAAGTGCATGCTTGTGAGGCATTGTGCTAGTTCTCATAACGAATGTTTTAGGTTCGAATCTGGATGTAATACAGAAATAGTTTACCATTGAGAGGTAGAGAGGTGTGAGAAAAATAGATAGATAGATAGATAGATAGATAGATAGATAGAGAGAGAGAGAGAGAGAGAGAGAGAGAGAGAGAGAGAGAGAGAGAGAGAGAGAGAGAGAGAGAGAGAGAGAGAGAGAGAGAGAGAGAGAGAGAGAGAGAGAGAGAGAGAGAGAGAGAGAGAGAGAGAGAGAGAGAGAGAGAGAGAGAGAGGAGGTGGGGAGATAGAGCGACAGTAAAGAGAGAAAAAGACAGGCAGACAGACAGCCATACAGACAGACAGACAAGGACAGAGGCAAAGCCGAGAGAAACAAGCAGACAGGCAGATAGAGACAAGGAAACGGACAAATAAAGAGACGGTCAAAGAGTTAATCTGGAACAAATAGGAAATCCAACCATGGAACCCTCTTGACTGTAATTAATCACTTTCGTAAACGTTACGTCATGTCTTAATACTCCACCGTCATTAATTTATTAATAAACTCATCTCTTACGTCATAACCTCACGCCTTCGCCCCAGCGACAATCCCGTTTGTTTTTCATCCTTTGCGTTATCATATGAAGCGCATATCCAATTGCTATCAACATCCACCGGATACGTTTATGACGAAGAACGATTGTATCATTGTGATAGCTAGGGAGACCCGGTAGTCTAGAGGCAAGGTGGCGGCCTCTCAACCAAAAGGTCGTGGGTTCAAGCTCCACCGACGATTGAAAAGTTGTCTCGAGATATTTTTTTAGCAAAATCTACACCGCCCCCCCCTCCACACACACACACCTTCCACCCCCACTGGTCCCCCAATTATCTCGGAATGGCTCATGAGCCTAGTCGTTCACATTATATTTTTTAAAATGCAGGTTCGTAGATTTGCAGCTCTAGTCTTCTGTCTCAATCCAAATAGTATCTTGTTTCTACATTTCAGATTATTTTCAACTGAACGGCACAGACAAATCTTCCACCCAGCATCCAATTGAACTGCCAATAATTGTTTAACTCTTATATCCGTGACTTCTTTTTTCCAGCAGACTTTCGACGAACTGTCTCATGGTCGTACTCGTATGGGCAGTCTGGTAGCAACCAGTCAAGCCAAGTAAAAGAACTGGTACTAAAGGCAGTAGTAGCAGTAGTAGTAGGAGTAGTAGTAGTAGTAGTAGTAGTAGTAGTAGTAGTAGTAGTAGTAATAGCAGTATAGTAGTAGTAAGTAGCAGCAGCAGTAGCAGCAGCAGCAGCAGCAGCAGCAGTAGTAGTAGTAGCAGTAGCAGTAGTAGTAGTAGCAGTAGTAGTAGCAGTAGCAGTAGTAGTAGCAGTAGTAGCAGCAGCAGTAGTAGCAGCAGCAGTAGCAGTAGCAGCAGTAGCAGCAGCAGCAGTAGTAGTAGCTAGTGTAGTAGCCATTAGTAGCAGCAGCAGCAGTAGTAGCAGCAGCAGTAGTAGTAGTAGTAGTAGTAGTAGTAGTAGTAGTAGTAGTAGTATAAACAGTGGTAGCAGCAGTAGCAGTAGTAGCAGTAGTAGTAGTATAAAGGGTGGTAACAGTAGTAGCAGTAGTAATAGTAGTAGTAGTAGTAGTAGCAGTAGTAGCAGCAGCAGCAGCAGCAGCCAGCAGCAGCAGTATAAAGCGGTGGTAACAGTAATAATAGTAGTAGTAATAGTAGTAGTAATAGTAATAGTAGTAGTAGTAGTAGTAGCAGTAATAGTAGTAGTAGCATAGTAGTAGTAGTAGCAGTAGTAGTAGTAGTAGTACATAGTAGTAGTAGTAGTAGTAGTATTATAAGAATAGTAGTAGTAGTAGTAGTAGTAGTAGTAGTAGTAGTAGTAGTAGTAGTAGTAGTAGTAGTAGTAGTAGTAGTAGTAGTAGTAGTAGTAGTAGTAGTAGTAGTAGTAGTAGTAGTAGTAGTAGTAGTAGTAGTAGTAGTAGTAGTAGTAGTAGTCATAATTCAGGTACTTAAAAATTTCAACCCAAATGAAACCTCTCCATAAAGTAAATGAGACCGGGTCACATCCAATCAAAAAGGGGCATGATGACGACATCAAGGGGCAAGTTAGCAATTCATGAGTGTTCTAATTTGTAGACGCTCTGTAGACCAATAATAATGTCGGAGCTTTGCATGACCATGAAGGATGGAAGTCGACCAGTCCATACCTGTCAATCCCTCCGTCGACCATTGAAATAAGGGAGATATGAGTGGGAATGGGAATTGGGGGGGTGGGGGTGGGGGTGGAAGGGCGACGTAGCTCTACGTACGGCTGGTTCGATTAGGAAGTTCGTGCATGAATAGACTGATCAGCCTTGAGCTGTTATTCAATAACTGTCCATTCATCGTCTACAACAAGTCTACAGCAAGTCTACTGGTCAAAGCTTTGGCACTGATCGATAGAACGTTACGAAACAATTAACCAGATGACAGACGGGAGTGACAAACGCTTTTTTGTTTGTTTGTTCCACCCAATAATACAGAGCCTAGTATATACACACACATTATTCTGTATAGGTTATTCAGGTATCATGTCCATGTGGTAGAGAGATCTATTTATCTTTCTTTGTTGTTGTTGGGTTTATTTTTCAATAAAGGAAGTTATTTTCTTCGCCTTTTTTTGAAAAGATTGAGTGACAACGCTTCAATAATTAATCAAGTGTCTTGACTCTGCCCTACAAGTGAGATGTTAGCGGAGTGGAGTGGAATGTTACGGCGTGAATTTATATCGAAATAATTCGGTATCCTGAAAACAGTGGGATGGTAGACGGATTGGGCGGTGGGATGTTTGTCGGAGACCACAGCACTGAAGTGGTAGTAGTAGTAGTAGTAGCAGTAGTAGTAGTAGTAGTAGTAGTAGTAGTAGTAGTAGCAGTAGCAGCAGTAGTAGTAGTAGTAGTAGTAGTAGTAGCAGTAGCAGTAGCAGTAGCAGTAGCAGTAGGTATAGTAGTAGTAGTAGTAGTAGTAGTAGTAGTAGTAGTAGTTGTAGTAGTTGTAGTTGTAGTAGTAGTAGTAGTAGTAGCAGCAGCAGCAGTAGTAGTAGTGGTAGTAGCAGTAGTAGTAATAGTAGTAGTAGCAGTAGCAGTAGCAGTAGCAGTAGCAGTAGCAGTAGTAGTAGTAGTAGTAGTAGTAGTAGTAGTAGTAGTAGTAGTAGTAGTACCACTAGTTGTTGTTGTTGTTGTTGTAGTAGTAGTAGTAGTAATAGTAGTAGTAGTAGTAGTAGTAGTAGTAGTAGTAGTAGTAGTAGTAGTAGTAGTAGTAGTAGTAGTAGTAGTAGTAGTAGTAGTAGTAGTAGTAGTAGTAGTAGTAGTTAGGAAGACAATAGAAAAGAGAATTGCAATAATCCAATTTGCTTGTTATTATTGAGTAAACGAGCAACTTAGTTGAGTCAGTGTCTAGAAAGTCTCTTATACGACCTATGTTATTGATATGAAAGAGGAGACACTGACACAATTTTGCTATGTGATCTTTCATAGTTAAATGTTGGTCAAAACCAACGCCAAGATTTCTAACGCTTGAACAGTGTTGATGGTACAACCGTTTACAATAATTTAATTTATAATGACATTGGACTTTTTCTTCTTAAAAACAAAAAGTTTAATTTTGTTGTTGTTCAGCTCAAGTTTGTTGCATCTCATCCATGCCTTGATTGCCTTAATACAATGTTCGATGTGAGGGATATTTGCAGATGCCGATTCAGACGTGACTGGCATGTATAATTGAGTGTCATCGGCGTAAAGATGATATGCCAATCCATATTGCGTGATGATCTTACTTAATGGTGCCGTTTACAGCGTGAAGTTCACCTTCAAGGCCATTACGGCTCATAGAGCCGGAGCTTATCCCGGTTTCAATGGCGTGAAGCGGAACAGGTGACAATAATCACCTCTTGGACAAGACGCTAGTCTGATGTAGGTTTTTATTCCTAAGCTAGTGCTTGTACCCGTTTGCACATGGGTTCAGTGGGAGAAAAAAACGTGTTAAGGAACATAACGGCGGGTCAAACTTTACCAGGATTCGAGCCCAGGACATCATGATCTTCAATCTGGCAACCTAACTACTAGGCCACCAATGCTCTTAGCCGCACGTGACACTACGTGCTCGGCGAGGTATGGTCGATCGATCCCTGTTTACTAATTCAGTTTACACTCGTCCCTCATCCATCTTGAAATAAAGGAGAAAATGTCATCCGTCTTCTGTGTTTGCTCGTGTGACATGTGTTTAATTGATAAACGATGCAAGCAGGAAACACGAACGGTGAATACTGAAAGATGAGAAAGCAGGGTGGGCTCTGAATATGGGCCCGTGACCTTTTCGAGGCTCCCGTCTGGTCTTTCCACGCGAGGTGTGCACTTTTCCCGTCCATCCATTCGTCTATCCTCTCTCCCTCTCCCCCTCTCCCCTCTCCCTCTCTCCTCTCTCCCTCTCTCCCTCTCTCCTCTCTCTCCTCTCTCCCTCTCTCTCTCTCTCTCCCTCTCTCTCTCTCTCTCTCTCTCTCTCTCTCTCTCTCTCTCTCTCTCTCTCTCTCTCTCTCTCTCTCTCTCTCTCTCTCTCTCTCTCTCTCTCTCTCTCTCTCTCTCTCTCTCTCTCTCTCTCTCTCTCTCTCTCTCTCTCTCTCTCTCTCAATATGTCATTTGTTGTAGAAAAAAAAGTTCCTTGAAAAGTTTTAATGATCTTAAATCTATATTGATAGTGTTTCTTTTCTGCTTTTTCACCAATCCATCCGTTCTATTTCTGGCGACCTTAAAATGTCTTTGTGAGCAGTGAGATTAGTTTTACGCCAGTGATGTTCTGCTGGACGGCATTCCTGTCACGCAGCCTTGATATCCTGATATTCTGATCCAGCCAAGGATTAAATTGACGGGAAGACAGACACCGTTTTTTCTACTGGGGCGTGAAGGTATAAGACATTTGCCAAGAGGCGTTATTGTAGAACTTCCACGTTTTGAAATAAATATCTTACACAAGTAATATAAAATGATTCTTTTGTTTAGTTGTTTAAAATGATTTATTTAATTATTCTATTTATTGCTCTCGGCTTCTCGGCATTAGTTTTCAAATGTCATCACACTGTGATCAGGATGGATATACAATGATAGAGGACCTCCGCATCTATGTTGTATTTTCTGGTCAGACTTTGAGACAAGCCAGTCAATTAAGTATGGCCACATCTGCAATGGTCAAATTTTGAGACAAGCTAGTTAAATGGTCACATCTGCAAGACTTTGAGACAATGGTCACATCTGCAATGGTCAGACTTTGAGACAAGCCAAGTCAGTTAAGTATGGCCACATCTGCAATGGTCAGACTTTGAGACAAGCCAGTCAATTAAGTATGGCCACATCTGCAATGGTCAGACTTTGAGACAAGCCAGTCAATTAAGTATGGTCACATCTGCAATGGACAGACTTTGAGACAGGCCAGTCAATTAAATATGGCCACATCTGCAATGTTCAGACTTTGAGACAAGCCAGTCAGTTAAGTATGGCCACATCTGCAATGGTCAGACTTTGAGACAAGCCAGTCAATTAAGTATGGCCACATCTGTCAGACTTCGAGGCCAGTCAATTAAGTATGGCCATATCTGCAATGGTAAGACTTTGAGACAAGCCAGTCATTAAAGGATGGCCACATCTGCAATGGTCAGACTTTGAGACAAGTCAGTCAGTTAAGTATGGCCACATCTGCAATCAGACTTTGAGACAAGCCAGTCATTTAAGTATGGCCACATCTGCAATGGTCAGACTTCGAGACAAGCCAGTCATTTAAGTATGGCCACATCTGCAATGGTCAGACTTTGAGACAAGCCAGTCAGTTAAGTACGGCCACATCTGCAATGGTCAGACTTTGAGACCAGCCAGTCATTTAAGTATGGCCACATCTGCAATGCGTCGGTTCCATTATGTGTTGCAGTCCTCGTGAATTGAGAATACTTTTTAATTATGTTGTGTAGCAGTCGGATGTAGAATCCGAACGAAAATTGAAATCGCCGAGGATGATTAATGTTCCTGTTCTGAGAAGAGCATAGAGTTCTAGTTGATTAGAAAAGTCATTTAAAAACGTGGAGCTAGATGTGTTATTTCTCTTCTTTGGAAGGACGCGGTCTACAGACACATAAAATTATGAATGACTGATGTGGGGAATTTAAAATAACGTAACAGGCTTCAAACGACATGAACCATTTTCGGCAAAGTGTTACCGTTTCTGTTTGGTTATAAAGAAATGCAATGCCACCACCTCTTCCCGATAATCGCGGGAATTGATAACGTTTTTTATGCCGTTTGGCGTTACTCGTTTTACTATGTTTTCATCACCAGATTTCCTTAACCAAGTCTCAGAGATGAATGTTAAGTAAACCTCTGTGTAATGTATTAATGAATTTACTTTGTCACTTTTTGTTTCGTATGAATCGTGCATTAAGTAGAAACCTGTGACAGACTAGCGTCCTATAGGAGGCTGTTACGGCCACCGAAACCCGGATAAGCTATCCGGCTCTATGGGCAGTAAGGGCCTTGAGGGAACTTAACCATATCGATGTCGCAGTGAGGGTCAGAAAAACCCAAGACCGGGCTGGGGATGGGACTTAGATCACACGCACGGCAATCAAAGCGTTTTGTGATGTGGAAGCTGGTGGGGCCACTTATCTTAGTATACACAAGCATGTCCGTCAATACTGGTGGATTACGATTTCTCACTGCGGTTAACTCAGAAACCACTTGATCGGTTACGGATGATATCAAGTACGGTTTTTAGATAAAATTAGTGCTCGATACTAAAGTTACGCTGGTATTTTACATAGTACTCGATACTGAAGTTACGCAGGCATTTTACATAGTATTCGATACTGAAGTTACGCAAGCATTTTATGTAGTACTCGATACTGAAGTTATGCGGGCATTTTACATAGTACTCGATATTGAAGTTACGCAGGCATTTTTTACATAGTACTTGATATTGAAGTACGCGGGCATTTTACATAGTACTCGATATTAAAGTTACGCAAGCATTTGACATAGTACTCGATATTGAAGTTACGCAGGCATTTTATGTAGTACTCGATATTGAAGTTACGCGGGCATTTTACATAGTACTCGATATTGAAGTTATGCGGGCATATTTAGTACTATTGAAGTTACGCAGGCATTTTACATAGTACTCGATATTGAAGTTACGCAGGTATTTTACATAGTACTCGATATTGAAGTTTCGCAGGCATTTTACATAGTATGACGTGACGCTTTTTATTGTAATGACCTGAAATCGAGAAATTAGATATAGTAACAATAACAAATTTCGTGGATCGCAGGCAAACCAATCTTTTCCCAATCAATTAAAATATTGATTTGACGAAATAGTTTATTCGCTTAGAACCTAAAGCAGGCTTTTTGAAATATACATGCGAGAGGTTGTAGATGCAGTGGTCCATAAGTTATAAGTGGTCAAAGTTAGAGACGTTCAGATGGTAAAAAATAATGATGATAATACTGATAATAATAATAATAATAATAATAATAATAATAATAATAATAATAATAATAATAATAATAATAATAATAATGCTGATATCGATACCAATACCAATGCCGTTACCGATACCGATACCGATATCGATACTGATACCGATACCAATAACAATAACGATAATATTGATAATATTGATAAATTGATAATATTGATAATGATAATATTGATAATATTGATAATATTGATAATATTGATAATATTGATAAAAATAATAATATAATGATAACAATAATAATATAATAATAACATTAATAATATAATAATAACAATAATAATATAAATAATAACAATAATAATAATAATAATAATAATGATAATGATAACAATAATAATGATAATTATAACAATAAATATAATAATAATAATAATAATAATAATAATAATATAATAATAATAATAGTAATGATGATAATGATGAGGATGATGATAATAATATAATAATAATAATAATAATAATAATAATAATAATAATAATAATAATAATAATAATAATAATAATAATAATAATAATAATAATAATTATATATAATAATAATAATAATAATAATAATAATAATAATAATAATAACAACAATAATAATAATAATAATAATAATAATAATAATAATAATAATAATAATAATAATAATAATAATAATAATAATAATGATAATGATAACGATAATGATAATGATAAGGATAAGGATAAGGATAAGGATAAGGATAGGATAATGCATACTGATAATGATACTGATAATGATACTGATAATGATAATAATAATGATAATATAACAATAATAAGAATAAGAATAAGAATAAAAATAAAAATAAGAATAAGAATAAGAATAAAAAGAATAAGAATAAGAATAAGCATAAGAATAAGAACAAGAATAAGAAGAATAAGAATAAGAATAAGAATAATGAATAAGAATGACAATAACAATAACAATAACAATGACAATAACAATAACAATAACAATAACAATAACAATAAAGGATAATGACAATAACAATAATGATACAAATAATGATGACAAGAAGAACAACAATAAAACACCAATGTTCGTAACATCGTAAGTAACAACATCAATAAGGACAACGTCAACAGAGGTGGGTAAGTCGTACCTGGACCTACGCAGAGACGACCGGTCGAAATTAGTATCCGATGGCTCTTGCTCCAAATCTCCATGGGCATGAGGACACAGGAGTCTGCCGGCCATGACCTTGGCAGTCACCTGACTGAATCCAAAACCTTCATGTGGAATATTATGGTCCGCACATTCCTGGCAATGGGTGAATTAGACCTAGATCTAGATACTCCTGTACCGTTACATCCAGAATGCAGTTGGATTATTCCCCAGTGTTATGACGTGCTGTAACAAACCAAAAAAGGTAGACAGATGAACAAAAGACACCATTTAGATTAGAAAACAATGAATCGCATTATATTAACAGAAATGCATGCACCTAGTAGACGTGCTCTTAAACGCATGGCACGCTGTGCGTAATGATGAGTTATAGAATTCACGGTAAACTGTATGTAAAGATAGGTTATAAAATTCACGGTAAGCTGTACGTAATGATGGGTTATAGAATCCACGGTATGCTGTACGTAATGATGGGTTATAGAATTCACGGTATGCTGTACGTAATGATGGGTTATATAATTCACGATATGCTGTACGTAATGATGGGTTATAGAATTCACGATATGTTGTATGTAATGATGGGTTATAGAATTCACGGTAAGCTGTACGTAATGATAGGTTATATAATTCACGATATGCTGTACGTAATGGGTCATAGAATTCACGATAAGCTGTACGTAATGATGGGTTATAGAATTCACGGTAAGCTGTACGTAATGATGGGTTATAGAATTCAACGTATGGTGTGTGTAATGATGGGTTATAGAACTCAAGGTACGGTGTGTGTAATGATGGGTTATAGAACTCACGGTACGCTGTACGTAATGATGGGTTATAGAATTCACGGTAAGCTGGACGTAATGATGGGTTATAGAATTCACGGTAAGCTGTACATAATGATGGGTTATAGAACTCAATGTACGTGTGTGTAATGATGGGTTATAGAACTCACGGTACGCTGTACGTAATGATGGGTTATAGAATTCACGGTAAGCTGTACGTAATGATGGGTTATAGAATTCACGGAATTACATAATGATGGGTTATAGAACTCAATGTACGTGTGTGTAATGATGGGTTATAGAACTCACGATATGCTGTATGTAATGATGGGTTATAGAACTCACGGTACGCTGTACGTAATGATGGGTTATAGAACTCAACGTACGGTGTGTGTAATGATGGGTTATAGAACTCAACGTACGGTGTGTGTAATGATGGGTTATAAAACTCAAACGGTGTACGTAATGATTGGTTATAGAACTCATAGCACGCTGTGTGTAATGGTGGGTTATAGAACTCACGGCACGTGTAATGATGAGTTATAGAACTCACGGTACGCTGTGTGTAATGCTGGGTTATAGAACTCACGATATGCTGTGTGTAATGATGAGTTATAGAACTCACGGCACGCCGTGTGTAATGATGGGTTATAGAACTCACAATATGCTGTGTGTAATGATGGGTTATAGAACTCACGGTATGCTGTACGTAATGATGGGTTATAGAACTTATGGCACGCTGTGTGTAATGATGGGTTATAGAACTCACGGCACGCTGTGTGTAATGATGGGTTATAGAACTCACGGCACGCTGTGTGTAATGATGGGTTATAGAACTCACGATATGCTGTGTGTAATGATG
>JAXRKP010001025.1:42500-47500 GCA_037039925.1 Doris montereyensis
CGCTTAGATCTCTCTACATACCGTACATTGACACTTAGATCTCTACATACCGTACATTGGCACCTTAGATCTCTCTACATACCGTACATTGACACCTTAGATCTCTACATACCATACATTGACACTTAGATCTCTACATACCGTACATTGACACTTGGATCTCTCTACATACCATACATTGGCACCTTGGATCTCTCTACATACCGTACATTGACACTTAGATCTCTACATACCATACATTGGCACCTTGGATCTCTCTACATACCATACATTGACACTTAGATCTCTCTACATACCATACATTGGCACTTTGGGATCTCTCTACATACCATACATTGACACTTAGATCTCTCTACATACCATACATTGGCACTTTGGGTGGCTGAAAGAAAACATGACCCTTTGTAGGTCGACTGGGGAAAAAAGGTAAAAGGAGTGCACAAAGGCAATGATATCTTTCCTTGCCTGTGTAAGTACAAGTATAATATATATATATATATATATATATATATATATATATATATATATATATATATATATATATATATATATATATATATATATATATATATATATATATATATAAATATATTTACTTGGAATGAAAGCAACACAATAACTATGATGATGATGATGGTGGTTATGTATGACAAGACAGGACGGTAAAAGGTAGAAAGGGCAGCCGTTGATGAGGTGGGAATTGGGCTCCTCTAGCACGGACATGAAAATCGATTGGCGTCAAGATGGAACTATTGTCAAACTACATTTCTCGAGTTATTTGGAGTGGGAAAATAGGAAAGAGAATTACACAGATAAATGAATAGAAAGATAAACAATTAGAAAGATGGAATGATAAATGGATAGATATATGGATATCTAGATAGATGGATGGATGGATGGATCGATGGATATATACATAGATGGATAGATAGATCGATCGATAGATAGATAGATAGATAGATAGATAGATAGATAGATAGATAGATAGATAGATAGATAGATAGAGAGATAGATAGATAGATAGATAGATAGATAGATCGATAGATAGATTGATAGATTAATAGGTAGACAGCTGAGTGGAAGACAGATAGATAAATAGATAAATAAATAGATGGATATATTGATAGATCGATAGATAGATAGATAGATAGATAGGTAGGTAGGTAGATAGATAGATAGATTGATAGATCGATAGATAGATAGACGGATAGACAGATAGGTAGACATTAGAGAGAATGATGATGGACGGATGGATAGATAGACAGATAGATAGATAGATAGATAGATAGATAGATAGATAGATAGATAGATAGATAGATAGATAGATAGATAGACAGATAGATAGATAGATAGATAGGTAGACATAAATAGAACGATAAAGGGGCGGATATATAGACAGACTGACAGACGGACAGATGGACAGACGGACAGACGGACAGACAGACACATAGACAGACACATAGACAGACACACAGACAAAGACACACACAGAGACACACACACACACAGACACACATACATGCATACACGAAGACGCACAGACACACAGTCACAAAGACACAAAGACACACAGACATACAGACTCACAGACACACAGACACACAGACACACAGAAACACAGACAGACAGACAGACAGACAGGCAGACAACCAGACACACAGACACACAGACATACAGACACACATAGACAGACCAAAAAGACAGAAAAATAGAAAGACAGAAAGACAGAAAGACAGAAAGACAAAAAGACAGAAGATAGAAAGATAGAAAGATAGAAAGATAGACAAAAATAGAAAGAGACAAATAGATAGATAGACAAATATATAGTTAGAAAGATAGATAGACAAACAGATAGATAGACAAATAGATAGAAAGATAGATAGACAAATAGACAGAAAGATAGATAGACAAATAGATAGAAAGATAGATAGACAAATAGATACATAAATAGACACAAGGAAAGGATACATGAAAAGGGAAGGGATACATGAAAAGAGGAAGGAGAGGAGAGAGAGAGAGAGAGAGAGAGAGAGAGAGAGAGAGAGAGAGAGAGAGAGAGAGAGAGAGAGAGAGAGAGAGAGAGAGAGAGAGAGAGAGAGAGAGAGAGAGAGAGAGAGAGAGAGAGAGAGAGAGAGAGAGAGAGAGAGAGGGAGGGGGGAGGAGGGAGGAGGGAGAGGGTGTGAGGAAATGAGGGGGTGAGGGAGTGAGAGAGAGGGATAGAGGGGGAGAGGGAGAGAGAGAGAAGGGTGCGGCAGAAAGGCAGACATATGTAAAACGAAGGAAATGATGACCAGACACATAGCAGAAATGAGAGATAGTGAGAGACAGATAGACAGAAAAAACGAAAAAAGAAGGAACGACAATGAGGCAGAGGAGAGAGACAGAGAAGGAGAATTCCTTAACAACCACTTTGTCAAAATGTAAACAAGACTTGGTATATTCACTTAAAGAATGACAAGCAATTGGTCAACATCAAAAAAGCAAGTAAGCACTCACACGCATTTGAATAAACGTGGGGTCTTGTTGTATAACATTGTGTGGCTGAAATATAAAATTACATGCAATAATAGCACAATCAAAAACACAACGAAAAAGGGATAAAAAAAACAGAAAAGGAAAATTGAAAATTTCCGCTCCCCTCTAGTAGTACTACTAGGAGTAGGAGTAGTGGTAGTAGGAGTAGTGGTAGTTGTAGTAGTAGTAACAGTAGTGGTAGTAGTAGTAGGATTAGTAGCATTAGTAGTAGTAGTAGTAGTAGTAGTAGTAGTAGTAGCAGCAGTAGTAGTAGTAGTAGTAGTAGTAGTAGTAGGAGCAGCAGCAGCAGTAGTAGTAGGAGGAGTGATGGTGGTGGTGGTAGTAGTAGTAGTAGTAGTAGTAGTAGTAGTAGTAGTAGTAGTAGTGGTAGTAGTGATCGTGGTAGGTGGTGGTAGTAGTAGTAGGAGTAGTAGTAGTAGTAGTAGTAGGAGGAGTAGTGGTGGTAGTGGTGGTAGCGGTAGTAGTGGTAGTGGTAGGGGTAGTAGTGGTAGGAGTAGTAGTAGTAGAAGTAGGAGTAGTGGTAGTAGTAGTAGTGGTAGTAGGAGTAGGGGTAGTGGTAGTAGTGGTGTAGTAGTGGTAGTAGTGCAGTGCAGTGGTGGTGGTGGTGGTGCAGTAGCAGCAGCAGTAGCAGGTAGCAGCAGTAGTAGTAGTAGTAGTAGTAGCAGTAGTAGTAGTAGAGAGTAGTAGCAGTAGTGGTGGTGGTGGTGGTGCTGCTGCTGCTGGTTGTGGTAATGGTAGCAGTAGTGGTGGTAGTGGTAGGGGCAGTAGTAGTAATATTAATAGTAATAGTAGTAGTAGTAGTAGTAGTAGTTGTTGTTTTAGTAGTTTAGTTGTAGTAGTTGTAGTAGTAGTGTAGTAGTAGTAGTAGTAGTAGTAGTAGTAGTAGTAGTAGTAGTAGTAGTAGTAGTAGTAGTAGTAGTAGTAGTAGTAATAGTAGTAGTAGTAGTAATTGTAGTAGTAGTGGTGGTTTTCATTTAGTTCCGACCTCTACAGTAGCTTCATGTACAGCATCTAAGTATTTGACTCTATCCGCGTCAACGGTACAATCATTATACTACACTTAAACACGCACACATACGTACACACATATTATCATGAGATAAAATGAGATAAAATGATCTCCCAAACACCCCTAGCAGTAATCGGACATCACAGTTTCTTCTTCACAATCTCATTAGTGTCGAAGAGTCGGCATTTCTACCACTGCTCTTGCTTTCTATTCTTACTACTTGACACAAAAGGAAAACAACAACTGAAAAAATAACTGTCGCGCCCTTACCCCCTGTGTATTCTCTTAATCAAACACATACACACACTACACACACGTGCACATACACACGCACACACATATGCACACACCTACATACATGCTCACTCACACACACACACACACCTACAGACGCGCGCACATACCCCTACACAAATACCCACACACACACACCTACACACACACACCTATACACACATACACACACACAAACGCACACACACATACACACACACACAACATTTTTGACATCACACGATCTGTCTTACTATCGGCTTAACGACGCCACCCTCCCTCGTGTTTTTTCTAGCATTAAGTATTTTATAAATGCCATAGTCACACACACACACATACACATACACACATGCACACACACACACACACACACACACACACACACACACATAAGCTTTAGAAGGTGAATCGGCAGCGAAGACGATTGATTTCGTAATTGACTGCCAATTTTGTGCTGTTTTCATTCGATTGTCATGCAGGGCGGGAGAAAATTTGCCGCTCATTGTTTGCCGGCAGCCTGCCTGATTACCGAGGGCTTGGCATTGTTTGTCGTTTACGAGCTGCAGTTCTCTCTCAAGGCTCCGACGTTCCTTAACGTGTAAAACAAGAACCGATTGTAGAATTGCCTCGATGTGCTAATAGTATTATATAGTCTTTGTAACAATGCGCCTTGTACCACTGTTTCAGGGGACTCGGTAATCCAGGCAAGGTATCGGTCTCTCAATCAAAAGGTAACCGCCAACGGTTTGAAAAAGTTTCTCGAATTTATTTCGAGCAAACTCTACCCGCCCCACCCCCACTCCCCCCCCCCCCCCCCCCCCCGTGATCCAGGTAGGTTGAAGGACCCTATTCCCATCGGAGACGGACGATAAAAAGGAGATCCCATGCGCAGATCACAACACTGCACACGTTAAAGATCCCTTGGCTGTTTACAGGGCAGTCGGGGTAAAATTTAAAATCCCTACCAACCTTCCCCCCCTCCCCTTCTGAGATCACCTTAGCTGTGGATGTGGGTGGGTAAATCAAATCAAACAAATGAAAAAAAAACCAAACCATTGGATTGCCTCAGAAGGAAATCCGGAGAGACAAAAGAGGATTTGGTGGTACATAATATAATATTGGTGCTGTTATTACGTAATATGAGACAACCATTACGCGTTGTATTTGGCGTCGATGACGTGTC
>JAXRKP010001025.1:50000-120000 GCA_037039925.1 Doris montereyensis
CAAGTAGGCACCTGTACGGGGAGTAGATGATCTCGCCCTCCACGAATCCCTGATGCCTTGCACGTGCAGGCAGGTCTTGGCTGACCAAAGGCTAAGGGAGTTAACCCTGAAAGAAAACAACAAGTTGCCGCGTAAGCCGGTCTTGACTGACAAAAGGCTAAGGAGTTAACCCTGACAGAAAAAATAACAACCTGCTGCCTTGCAGGCTGGTCTTGAATGAATAAAGGCTAAGAGAGTTAACCCTGACAGAAAATAACAAGGCCTGGTAGGGGGCCTCAAGGTGGCAGACCCAACATCTACCTAGGGTACGGTGGGCTAATCCCCTACTTATCCAAAAACAAACAGATTCAGAGAAAAAATAAATATAATATAACCGGCTTGATCTTTCGAAGACGAATTTGGAAACGAATACGGACTGTAATTTTTGGAACATGGAATGTTAGAGCAATAAATGGAAAAGAAACCTGGACCTTAGACAGTAGAGAATACAGTAGAGTACAGGCAGCTGAAATGAAATATCTAAGAAGAGAAGGGAGGAAACTAAAAGAGACAAAATCAGAAACACAACAATAAGAGATAAAACCAAAGCAGATGGCATAAAAACTAAGATAGAAACAAATCAATTGAGATGGTTTGAGCATGTAAACAGAATGAATGACAATATAATAGCTAAATCAGTATATAGTGCTAAGGCCCAAGGTAAAAAACCAAAAGGCAGACCTCGGAGAAAGTGGGAATGAGATATAAAAGAGGCATTGAAGCATACACATTTAACTTTTTTGGAAGGAAACAGAAAATGCCAAGACAGGGCATCCGGAAGAAAGATCATCTCAGGCATCTGAACCCATACACCGAAAGGTAGAATGGGAACTGATAAAGAAAGAAAGAAAGTTTTTTTAAACTCCTGATCTAGATCTAGATCTACAAAGCCTGTTTCGCAGAGCTTTTGGTGTTGAAACGGTCGAGTTGAAATCCGAAATCCTTTTTCTTTGCTGAGGCCTGATTAATTTGTGTGAAATCCGAAATCCTTTTTCTTTGCTGAGGCCTGATTAATTTGTGTGAAATCCGAAATCCTTTTTCTTTGCTGAGGCATAATTAATTTGTGTGAAATCCGAAATCCTTTTTCTTTGCTGAGGCATGATTAATTTGTGTGTATTTCTAACAACCCAAACTGTCATGCTTTCGTGCAATTATTCTGCGCAGTATTCGATCTAGTCCAACTCTTGATTCTTTTATCGATAAAATGAAATCAAAACGTGAATAAAACTGGTATGTTATCGCAATAACGAAATTAGAAGGACTTTAAAACACTTTTAGCTGTGATGGTTAGTCTCTAACCGGCCAATGGTGGATAGATGTCGACGATATTTTCTTTAAGTACGAATGGACAACTGACATTAATACAATACGTAACTAAATCTAGTAGTAACTGAAAACATTCAAAACCCTTCTTTCATTATTTTTGCTCTTTACATTTTAGACAGCCACGTTTTAATTTGAAATTAATTGATAACCTCGATGTAATCACAAACAGTGAGACAAGGGGCTATGTCAAAAGTGAAGGATAATTACATTCAATACTTTTATGACCCATATGAGCAAAGACGAGGTAAATATAGAGAGAAACGACGGAAAACATATTTGGCCACCTTGGGGATTGAACCCGCAATGTCTGCTTGGGCCTCCATGGCCTTGCAATGAAAAGAAAGCGCTACCAATGTATGCTCCTTACGAAGGTCTTCCGCACGAATCCAATTACGACTAGCAGTTATATTTACTGACAGTTCGTTCCCGAGTGTCCTAGACTACAATTTATTTTGATCTAAACATAAAATTATTCTTTATATATATACATACATATATATATATATATATATATATATATATATATATATATATATATATATATATATATACATACATATATATATATATATATATATATATATATATATATATATATATATATATATATATATATATATATATATATATATATATATATATATATATATATATATATATATATATAAAACCATTGAACAAAGACGAATAAATACATTTCAGTGTATAGTATGCCTCTGAAATAGATTCAAAATAGATCTGTAAGGGTAAAGACAAACAGTGAGGCAATGGGCATATCGAATATGAAGGATTAAGACGAAAGAAATAGAGATGGAAAAGAAGTATCAACGAGGGAAAAGTACATTATAAAGGTAAGAAAAGTATACAAATTTTAGAATTATTAGTTGTCACTCCTTGTCGTTTATCATTTTGACTTCACAAACAAAAAACCCAACTACTACCATTACTACTACTACTACTACTACTACTACTACTACTACTACTACTACTACTACTACTACTACTACTACTGCTGCCGCTACTGCTACTGCTACTGCTACTGCTACTGTTACTGTTACTGTTACTGCTATTGCTACTGCTACTGCTACTGCTACTGCTACTTTTACTGCTACTACTACTACTACTGCTACTACTACTGCTTATGCTGCTGCTACTGCTACTACTACTACTGCTACTGCTGCTACTACTACTACTACTACTACTACTACTACTACTGCTACTACTACTACTACTACTACTACTACTACTACTACTACTACTACTGCTACTGCTGCTACTACTACTACTACTACTACTACTGCTGCTGCTACTACTACTACTAATACTAGTACTAATATACTACTACTACTACTACTACTACTACTACTACTACTACTACTACTACTACTACTACTGCTACTGCTACTGCTACTGCTACTACTACTGCTACTGCTACTACTACTACTACTGCTACGGCTACTGCTACTACTACTGCTACTGCTACTGCTACTACTACTGCTACTGCTGCTACTGCTACTACTACTACTGCTACTGCTACTGCCACTACTACTACTACTACTACTACTACTACTACTTCAACCGCTGCTTTAAATTCCCTATTGCTACTACTACGACTACTTCGTTTCACAAGTTACGTTTAATGTTCCGAATAAGCTTTCATCGACATTCACTTCTCCTTACATCACAAAGAACAATTTCTCACGACATTTAAAAAAAACATTGATTTGCTTCTCCGAAGGCGCATCACCAGTTTAGAGGTACCGTACTTCTTGAGAAATATTGATTTCTGTTTGCCGTCGTGTGTACATTTTACATACCGGTAAAGAAGAAAACTCTGCGCAAACTCCGAACGAATGCAATAATGTAGTCAAACTATTTTTTTTCCAAAATAAAACCCATATGGCAGACCGGGTTAAGTCAAATAGTATCTTTTAATAAAGTTATTTATTGTCTTAGTGCATTCTCATGCGTGAAGGGGTTGGAATAAAGGGGAAATGATCCTGAGCCCTTGGGTTTTTTTTTTAAACAACATAAATAGAGAGCAACATTGTCAACAACACAAGCTGGTTTTCATCTCATTACTGATTTTCATATAACATTCCCATACGTATCTAACCACGTCTAAAAATTGAATACAAAAATTAATTAAAATTACTTTTCAAAACAAAAGTTCAATGAAAGGTATACAACGATGATATTTACATTGTCAAACCAAACGCAAAGAACATTCCAGCATTCTGCATTTCCATGACTTCATTTGTTTCTGTTATTGTTTTTGTTCGTTTCATTGCCGTTTATTTACTCGACTTCCGTACAACAGCTATGAAAACAAAATGTTCATTAAATAAACAGTTTATCTTTCATAAGCTACGCGAGGACAGAATAAATTGAATAGAATTCGTTGAAACCTAGTGTTTTAAGCCTGAACTAACTAATCCTCTGCCAGTATCTCCGTTGTATTATGAGACCATCATAGTCATCCTATAAACGTATGGTAAGCGGCTTGGGGTATTTTATCGCCACTAGGTCATTTCAACGAAAGCGATTACTAGCTCTCACGAGAGGAAGAGATGTCTTTTAGAGGCAGCAACAGCCGCAGCAACAGCAGCAGCAACAGTAGCAGCAGCAGCAGCAGGGGAACTCGGTAGTCGAGAGGTAAAGTGTCGGCTAACAATCGAAAGATCGTGGTTTCAAGCCCCGACCGTGGTTGAAAAATTTTCTCCAGTTTTTTTATCGAGTGAAATTTGACTATACAGGTTGAGCGACTTTGTTTCATCGAAATTTACCCCATCCATCAAATGCGGTGATCTCAGAGTGAATGAAAAGGCAACAGTAAGACGAGAGACAGGTAAAAGAACGAAAGAAAAAAGAATTAGGAACTACCAGTAGCTTCCGTCAACCGCCCACCTGGTTTTAAACAGTATGCATACAGTATGCATGTCACTATAGTGTTGACTTAACTGCTCAATTGATACCCGTGTCAGAGTTATTGATCGGTTCTTTCACAGTCTAAGTTCTTCCTATTTTAAGCCACCCGTTTTACAATAATATCGTTTTCTTTGACCAAACTTTCTCTGCATGTTCATTTCTCGCTACAGAAACCCTGTTCTTATAAGAATATACTCGGTGTTCATTTTCTGTTTATGAATTGTAAGACCTTTGCATACATTTTCACCTGTTATTGCTGAACATGTACATATATGTGGCTTTTGCTACAACGACTTACATTTGTTGTTGTTGTTGTTGCTGCCACATGAAGAATGTTATTCTTTTGGGTAGCAGATCGTATTTGAACGAAAGTATAACAGTATGGTGTATACTTTAGCAATGTTACAAGACACGGCTGATGGAGGACCCAGACGTGGAAGGCAATTCAAGAGCTGGTCCGATGACATGACAGAGCGGACAGAAATGACTTTCTCGAACATCTTATCGACAACCGCAGACAGAACCGCCAGGCAGAGGATATTGGCTCCTTGTGCCGTCAGGTCCCCCCCCGACGACTGCCGCAGTCATGGGACATGTAAGTTATGTAAGTGGCTTTGCTACAATGGTTTGCATTTGTTGTTGTTGCTGCCCCATGAAGGGCCTGAGGTATGAAGTATGAGGCATAACAGTAAGGTGAATTCCATATCGTTGTCATGTAATGAGCGCTACCCACCACATCCATATAGTTGATTTAAACATAGACTGTTAGTCTTCCCATCAGGCTCTCTGGAGTGATCTCAGCGTTTCATGACATTTCAAGGCGTTCTTGGGGCTTACACTTACAGACACAATTATCAATACCTTCTAGATGTCTGTAACGGATGTAATAAATGGCTGGCACAAGGAACGTATCACAGTATCTGGTCAGCCGGTAAGAGGAGTGCCATGACATTTAGGGTATGATCGTGATTACTGCGACTCTTTACATCACACAGCCGCCAAACTGTCAAGTTTATCCAAGGTTCATAGATATATCACACAAAATGAATGTCTGGCGATTGACTAGTTTATCCAAGCTTCATACATATATCACACAACATGAATGTCTGGCAATTGACTAGTTTATTCAAGCTTCATACAGATATCACACAAAATGAATGTCTAGCGATTGACTAGTTTATCCAAGCTTCATACATATATCACACAAAATGAATGTCTGGTGATTGACTAGTTTATCCAAGCTTCATACAGATATGACACAAAAAGAATGTCTGGCGATTGACTAGTTTATCCAAGCTTCATACAGATATCACACAAAAAGAATGTCTGGCGATTGACTAGTTTATCCACGCTTCATACAGATATCACACAAAATGAATGTCTGGTGATTGACTAGTTTATCCAAGCTTCACACAGATATCACACAAAATGAATGTTTGGCGATTGACCGTAGTTGGTGCATGTCTTCCCATGGTTTAAGTTTCATTTGCTACGCTGGCCGGGACTGTAGCCAATGGTCTTCCTCTAAATTCGCTTCCGGATGTTATGAAGTAAACTCATATCCCTTTATTGGCGGGAATATCCTCTTCTCTTCTTAAAATGTATTTTAAAAGGAGCTAGCGATGTGATTTGTAATTATGAACATTAAATAGTGTCTACGAGTGGTATATGAACCCATCGGGCAGCCCCTTTTTTCATAATAACTGTCTCATGGCGTGAGTCCACCTGCCAGTCACGTCACGCCTTTTGCACGTACGACTGATTCGTTTGTACGTGTCGTTTCTATTACGTGTGTCCATTAGAAACGTAAAAACCGTGATTTCGGCTCTCATCCGTTGGCATGTATGTACCTATTTGAATTCATCCGTTGGCATGTATGTACCTATTTGAATTCATCCGTTGGCATGTATGTACCTATTTGAATTCATCCGTTGGCATGTATGTACTATTTGAATTCATCCGTTGGCATGTATGTACCTATTTGAATTCATCCGTTGGCATGTATGTACCTATTCGAATTCATCCGTTGGCATGTATGTACCTATTTGAATTCATCCGTTGGCATTTATGTACCTATTTGAATTCATCCGTTGGCATGTATGTACCTATTTGAATTCATCCGTTGGCATTTATGTACCTATTTGAATTCATCCGTTGGCATGTATGTACCTATTTGAATTCATCCGTTCGTTATTCATCCGTTGGCATGTATGTACCTATTTGAATTCATCCGTTGGCATGTATGTACCTATTTGAATTCATCCGTTGGCATGTATTTGAATTATCCGTTGGCATGTATGTACCTATTTGAATTCATCCGTTGGCATGTATGTACCTATTTGAATTCATCCGTTGGCATGTATGTACCTATTTGAATTCATCCGTTGGCATGTAAGTACCTATTTGAATTCATCCGTTGGCATGTATGTACCTATTTGAATTCATCGGTTGGCGTTGTACCTATTTGAATTCATGTTATGTATGTACCTATTTGAATTCATCCGTTGGCATGTATGTACCTATTTGAATTCATCCGTTGGCATGTATGTACCTATTTGAATTCATCCGTTGGCATGTATGTACCTATTTGAATTCATCCGTTGGCATGTATGTACCTATTTGAATTCATCCGTTGGCATGTATGTACCTATTTGAATTCATCCGTTGGCATGTATGTACCTATTTGAATTCATCCGTTATGTACCTATTTGAATTCATCCGTTGGTATGTATGTACCTATTTGAATTCATCCGTTGGCATGTAAGTACCTATTTGAATTCATCCGTTGGCATGTATGTACCTATTTGAATTCATCCGTTGGTATGTATGTACCTATTTGAATTCATCCGTTGGCATGTATGTACCTATTTGAATTCATCCGTTGGCATGTATGTACCTATTTGAATTCATCCGTTGGCATGTATGTACCTATTTGAATTCATCGGTTGGCATGTATGTACCTATTTGAATTCATCCGTTGGTATGTACCTATTTGAATTCATCCTATTTGAATTGGAAGATTTTTTGGAAAAGGTGGAAGTCTAGCAACGAGAACGTCGTGGTGGGAGCGAGTCTCAGATCCCAGCAAACAAAGCAAAAAGAAAAGCTTTAGTTTTCTCAAATCTTATCTACAAAAAGAAGAAAAAAAAAGTGTTTTGACGCGATCATGTCATTGATAGTGAGTCGTTGAATTTAAAAAAAAACGTGGTTGTTTTTTTTTAAAAACGGAATTCAATTCAATTCAGATGATCAAGGCCCCGGCAGGCCTCACATTTCTGATGACCCATTACTTGTCGGCACGACCAACCAATATGAATGGAACATAGCGTACTCAAACGACACGTCTCTTTAGTCGTTTAGTCGTATTGATTACGTGGGCCTACATTTCTGTTACACGTATTTCAAGGTCCCAAAGAGTAATACATCACTGTGCTACTTTCTCTTCGAGACTTTTCGAGACTGTCGAGACGTGTTGGGTCGGTTAGACAGACGTGTGGCTATTCTTGTATGCCATTAGTGCTGATCTTTGCATGAACAGTTGGCCGGTTGGGTCGGTTAGACAGACGTGTGGCTATTCTATGTATGATCTCATTGCATGAACAGTTGGCCGGTTGGGTCGGTTAGACAGACGTGTGGCTATTCTTGTATGCCATTAGTGCTGATCTCATTGAACAGTTGGCCGGTTGGGTCGGTTAGACAGACGTGTGGCTATTCTTGTATGCCATTAGTGCTGATCTCATTGCATGAACAGTTGGCCGGTTGGGTCGGTTAGACAGACGTGTGGCTATTCTTGTATGCCATTAGTGCTGATCTCATTGCATGAACAGTTGGCCGGTTGGGTCGGTTAGACAGACGTGAACATCTCATTGGCTATTGGCCGGTTGGGTCGGTATGCCATTATGCCATTAGTGCTGATCTCATTGCATGAACAGTTGGCCGGTTGGGTCGGTTAGACAGACGTGTGGCTATTCTTGTATGCCATTAGTGCTGATCTCATTGCATGAACAGTTGGCCGGTTGGGTCGGTTAGACAGACGTGTGGCTATTCTTGTATGCCATTAGTGCTGATCTCATCATTGAACAGTGAACAGTTTGCCGGTTGGGTCGGTTAGACAGACGTCTGGCTATTCTTGTATGCCATTAGTGCTGATCTCATTTCATGAACAGTTGGCCGGTTGGGTCGGTTAGACAGACGTCTGTCTATTCGTGTATGCCATTAGTGCTGATCTCATTGCATGAAAAGTTGGCCGGTTGGGTCGGTTAGACAGACGTCTGTCTATTCTTGTATGCCATTAGCGCATTATTTCATGAACAGTTGGCCGGTTGATCTCAGATTGTCTATTCTTGTAACAGTAGTGCTGATCTCATTGCATGAACAGTTCGGTTGGGTTAGACAGACGTCTGTCTATTCTTGTATACCATTAGTGCTGATCTCATTGCATGAACAGTTGGCCGGTTGGGTTACAGACGTGTGGCCTTGTCTGTCTATTCTTGTATGCCATTAGTGCTGATCTCATTGCATGAAACAGTTGGCCGGTTTCAGCTTTAAAGAAAATAATTAACATTATGCTTGGTTCTATGATCTCAGGAGAGGTATCTATTCTACTTGTTCCATGATATGGATTATGGTATTTTCTTTTGTGCATGCCTAACTAATAGTTTTCTTGTACGATTGTGTGTCTGCTGGTTTGGATACCAGACATTGCTTGCTACCCCAATTTCAAAGTTGTTGAGTGTTAACCTGAACCAATGCATCCATCTCAATGTATAACTAAGGCTGTTTTGTTTGGGGTTTTTTATGTTGACAAAACTGATTTTTCTCGTGGGATTAACGAAAAGTGGTCAGAAAAGAACAAAGACTTGTTGCTTCTTCTTGTCTGAGACTTTGCATTCTAAAACATTTTTATTGTTGTTGTTGTTGTTGTTCTTAGATTTTTACGTGGGTTCGGGGAGGAAGGGAAAGTTACCCATGTTTGTTTGCGTATTCGCCTATTTGTATTTGCTTTCTTTTCCCGCTGTTATGGCAATACGTGACCAATTTTCTCTTGTAACAGAATCATAACTAGATCAGAACAGTAATATCATTACAGGTTATAAAGGCCAATAATTCAATCTGATCATGTTCTCCTCCTCCCCTCCTCCAATACCTCACTCTTTCCAATAATATTATGGTAGAAGCCAATGCAAAAGAAAGAAAAAAATTTACTTCGAAATTAAAGAAATAGATCTATAAATTATGAGTTGGTCGATCTTTGTTCGCCAAAAGCTTAGTTGAATGATAGGCCACTACGAGTAATCATATTTTGCATGTAGGCTTCAAATCATCCCCAGATCGTTTTGTTTGTCGACCAAAAGTGACGTTGAATTAATGTGAACTTCATTGTTTCCCGTCTTTGTGAGTATGATTTTCATTCAATAAGCCCCCGCCATTTTGAACAGGTTAAACTGGGTAATTAAAAAGTTAGAATAGTACCATCACGCCTACATGCGTAATCTCAGAATTAAATGCTTACCCGATCTAATAATCATACTTGTTACCACCTGTGACGTAATATGCTCGTATAGTCTAATAACAGACGGATAACATAACTGTCTCATTATCTTATAAAGGGAAGGAAAAGACAGAGGGAGGCCATCGAAACAAAAACAAACAAGAACAACAACCTGATAGCTGATGAACATGGAGATTTGATTTGATTTGATTTGATTTGATTTGATTTTACCCACATCCACAACTAAGGTGATCTCGGGGTTTTTGGTTGGATTTTTTAAATTTTGACCGGACTGCCCTGTAAACAGCCAATGGATCTTTAACGTGCACAGAGTGGTGGATCTGCACACGGAACCTCCTTTCTATCGTCCGTTTCCGGTGAGACTAGGTGTCAATCAACTTACCTGGACCGGGGGGAGGGGGGATAGATTCTGCTCGAAAAAATCGAAACAAATGTTCAACCTTCGGCAGGGCTCCGAACCCACTACCTTTTGGTTGAGAGGCCGACACCTTGCCTCTGGACTACCGAGTCCCCGATAAACATGAAGAAGAACTATCTTAGAGTAAAGGGTTTAATCAAGAACGTCATGGCTTATGTTGAAGTGACCAGCTCAAAACATAACTGAATGGAAATTATACAACATCCGTTCAACACTGAGGAACAAACACTTGACAGTTTTAGTTATGATTTTTCTATAGCATCTTTATAATCTCTTTCAGTGGAATGAAATGATGAGCTAAGAATTCTAATCACATGGTGTTTCTAAAGTACAAACATTTAAAACAAGAAGCTTTTATCTTAATGTATAGTCTTATCGTTTTTAAACTTCTCTCAAATGACAGTTTATGAGTTGAAACGTGTTAATAATATAATAATTAAAAAGTAAAAAAATAAAAACACCGTTGTTCAGAACCGTACCAAATATAGAGAACAAAAAAGAAAGAAGCTAAGTATCACACTGCAAGATAGATCTCTTGCCTTGAATTAGGACGAAGAACATAAATCCCTTGAGGTCCTCAAGTGCACACAGACAAACTGTGGCAGGGCATCCACACTTTCCTAAGAATAAAACTATATCAAATGCCCACAGACAAACTGTGGCAGGGCACCCATACTTTCCTAAGAATAAAATGATATCAAATGCCCACAGACAAACTGTGGCAGGGCATCCACACTTTCTAAGAAGAATAAAACTATATCAAATGCCCACAGACAAACTGTGGCAGGGCACCCATACTTTCCTAAGAATGAAATTATATCAAATGCACACAGACAAACTGTGGCAGGGCATCCATACTTTCCTAAGAATAAAATTATCTCAGCGTAGCAGTGACAGCAACGGTTAAAGAAAAGTCAATATTGACGTACAAGTAAAAGGCCATATCCGACACCACATCCAATAGCATCTCAAGAACTGTATGTCTAACAAAAAGTATTCTCATACAGGAAGAAACCTCTCAAAGAGAAAATGCCGCAGTCGTAAAGAGCTTCCCTTCAGCAAAGTCTATTTCGTCGTCGAGAAATATTATCGCCAAGTTAGAGAAAGGTCTGTTATACGCTGGGTTAGATCTGCGTTCACCCTGACACAAAACAGAGCCGAAAGCACAGCTTGATTACTACTACTACTACTACTACTACTACTACTACTACTACTACTACTACTACTACTACTGCTACTACTGCTACTACTGCTACTACTACTGCTACTACTGCTATTACTACTACTACTACTACTACTACTACTACTACTACTACTACTACTACTACTACTACTACTGCTACTACTGCTAATACTGCTACTCTGCTGCTGTTGCTGCTGTTACTACTATCACTACTATCACTACTACCACTAGTGCCACTTCTACCACCACTACCACCACTACCACCACTGCCACTACGACCACCAGACGACTACGACTACTACTACTACTACTACTATTACTACTACTACTATTACTACTGCTGCTACTGCTGCTACTGCTACTACTACTACTACTACTACTACTACTACTACTACTGTTACTACTACTACTACTACTGCTACTGCTGCTTACTACTATTAAAAACTGCTGTTGCTGCTGCTGCCTGCAGCTACTGCTGCAGGGCTGCCGCTACGCTACCGCTACTGCTACTGCTACTGCTACTGCTACTACTACTACTACTACTACTACTGCTACTGCTACTGCTACTGCTGCTGCTACTGCTGCTGCTACTCATACCGCTATTGCTATCTGCCGCTGCTGCTACTGCTACTGCTACTACTACTGCTACTGCTACCAGCACTACTGCTACTGCTACTGCTACTGCTGCTACTGCTGCTACGCTACTACTACTACTACCACACTATTACCACTAGTACTAGATAAAGACAAGTAGTGAGGCAAGGGGCATGTCGGAAGTTAATGTAATGACACAAGATAATATGAAAGCCCTATAGGAACAAAAACCAGACAAACACAAGGAATAGACAGAAACAAATCATGTATTTAATTCGGTTGGTAGCACGCTTTCTTTTTCAGGGCGAGGTGATGGGTGCCGACGCAGAGGTCGCGGGTTCGATGCCCATGTTGGCCAGGATTTTTTCTATCTATTCCTTGTGTTTGTCTCGTCTTTGTTCCTTCCTATCTTGTGGGGCTAGCACTACTCATATTATCTTGTGTCACTTACTATTTACTACTACTACTAGTACTACTACTGCTAGATACTACTGTCGGAAGTTAATGTAATGACACTAGCCCTAGGAACAAAAACCAGACAAACACAAGGAATACAGATGTGTATTTTACGAGGTGATGGGTACAGAGGTCGCGGGTTCGACTGTTGCTATTCCTTGTGTTTGTCTCGTCTTTGTTCTATGGGGCTTTCATATTATCTTGTGTCATTACATTTATACTAGTACTGCTACTGCTACTACTGCTACTGCTATTACTGCTGCTACTATTGCTACTACTGCTACTACTACTACTACTACTACTACTACCACTACTACTACTACTACTACTATACGACTACATATACTACATATACGACTACTACTAATCGTTGATGAAATTGTCCGCCTGACGACATTTTTCAAGAGAAGCAAAAACCGGAATAGATCATCGAATAGGGTTGCATATGACTCTCTCATGAAATCCCCCCCCCCCCCCCCCCCCCCCCCGCCACACCTAAAGACTCACGTCTCCTTAGAAATTTATATTTGCAACCCTGCTGGGTAAAGAGAGTTAGTGACAGGTTGTTTTGTTTTGTTTTCTTTGTTTTTCAGAGTTGCAATACACACTGAAACTTTATAAGACATACAGGACTTCAACTGTGAGTGCCACAAGGAAGCAAAGCTAGAAGATGCGGTTCTTCACCTCCGTGTCAGACGTCGCAGTTGAAACCAGTTGACACAAATTTCAATTTGCAGCGTTAAAAGTTTATATGACATTATTGACATTCTAATCTTCGTCTTCCACCATTTTAACGCCAATACCAAGCTCCTTCAGACTCTCACCGTTTCTCCAAGCCGAAGAGAACACGTTATATATAAGACAACGTTTTACTACTAGTGACGATGGGGTGCTCTCTCTCTCTCTCTCTCTCTCTCTCTCTCTCGCTTCTCTCTCTCTTCTCACTCTCTCTTCTCATCTCTCTCTCTCTCTCTCTCCCCCTCCTCTCCCTCCCACTCTCTCTCTCTCTCTCCTCTCCTCTCCCTCCCCCTCCTCTCCCTCCCTCTCTCTCTCTCCCTCCTCCCTCTCTCTCTCTCTCATCTCTCTCATCTCTCTCTCTCTCTCTCTCTCGGAAAAGAAAGAAGTAGGACCTACCAGCAACAACCGAAAACTGCCCACGTTTTTGGACTAATGAGTCTCTTTCTATTTTAGGCGCACACAAACATCCATTGCTGAATGTGTTCATGAAACTCATCCCAAACTTGCGCTCACAGTTGTCCTTTCAGGCTGCATCCTACAAACGAAACAAAATATCAGTGCTACTGCTAATAGTAGTAATTCAATAAACTTGGAGGGAAGAGACTACAGGGACATCCAGATGTCTATCGTGGTCTGTGCAACTAGGCGGACATCCAAAGTGCTGTAAGAGCTAGGTAGACATCCAAAATCCAAGTGTCTACACAGCCTATGCATAGAGTAAGAGGACATTCAAAATCCAAATCTTTGAACACTCTGTACTTAGAGTAAGAGGACATCCAAAATCCAAATGTCTACATAGTCTGTGCTTAGAGTTAGAGCACATCCAAAATCCAAATGTCTACATAGTCTGTGCTTAGAGTTAGAGGACATCCAAAATATACACAGTCTGTGATTAGAGTTAGAGGATATCCAAAATCCAAATGTCTACACAGTCTGTGATTAGAGTTAGAGGACATCCAAAATCCAAATGTCTACACAGTCTGTGCTTAGAGTTAGAGGTCATGAATTCATATTATCATATCTATGAGCTGTTGCTCTGATATTACATAATAAATCTGAATTGTTAATCTGTAAGATCAAATCAATGTCGTCTTTTATTCTTCTTCTTCTCCTTATGGGGGCATGCAATAAAAAACATGCATACAAATACAAGTATTTCCCTATTGCCTGTCAACAAGGCTGATCAGAGATGACTTCATATTTAAACAATTGACATAGCAGTCATTTACTTTTGACAGTTTCTCCTCAGATTCGGGCCACACTATCCTGACTTATTTTTCAAACTAAATGAAATGTTCACTTAAAAAGAATGCGAGCTATGCTTCAGGCATAAACCAACATTTCATAGTGCCTTCAACCTTGAACTACAGTCTTAGTTTGGTAACAACACACTCAATCCGTCACCTACATGACAAACCGTTCTAATTTTCTTTTTTTTCTTTTGGATTTTTTCACTATTTCAATATCACTTTATGACAACTATAAGATTTCTCAATGGTTTTGCAAAATATGCAGTAAATTCCGAGATATTGTATAACCGATTTTGATTCACCCTCTGTTACAATCATTTCTTCGCAAATTTAAAGATGATTTTGCTCGGTCAATTGGATTTGGTGATGGAACGGTATGCCATGCAGGCAACGAATTGTCTCTTTATATTCTCATTGAACACAACAACATTCAGTACACCAACTCAACTCTGGAGTCTTGATGAACTTGAACCACTTTATTTCCGTCATGGTAATATAAAGTACATGAATGACAATGTATAAAATTCTTGACTTCAAACTCAATGTGAAATAACTCATTTACACTAGATCCAACTGAAATGCTCACTTTAGTAGGATGCACTTCTTTTCTGACACTTTAAACGAGAAAAGAGAAAAGAGGAAAAACAGTAAGTAAGAGAACTCAGAGAGCCAAACTTTACCACCACTTTACACAGTGGTGATCTCAGGGTGAATAAAGAAGAAAGAGTAAACAGCAAGATGAAAGATAAGTGAAAGAATGAAAGGAAAGAGAAAGGGCATACCACCAGCGGTACCTGCCAACCATCCACTCCCACCTTAAAAATAAAACACAAGAAGTAAGAAGATCAAAACAATTATTCAACTATCTGTACTTTTGCTATGATTGATAACGAATGGGATTCCGTTTGTAGCTTTTGATGAAAAAGAGGAGAAATGTAACAAAAAATAAATATCTTGCAATGGTTACACATACATGCCTCAATTATTGTCTCAGAGAAGGGGTAATAAATATAAAAGTAATTTTAAAGTAACAAATGTATGATAATAAAACTAAGCCGCTTGGGTGCATATACAGTAATAGCGGCCTATGACCACGCCTTGAGATAAATTGAAAAATCTGCTGTAAGTAGGCAGACCATGCTGTTACACGGCAAAACTTTAAAATCAATAAAAGTTCCCTGTATTGACAAACATCAATGCATTGGTTGGACACGCATCTTCAACTTGATTGTCAACGATTTACCTCAGTTGTTTTCGTAAACAAGGGGCACATTTATGTTGAAAAACCTGTTTGCTGCCATAGCATGCTGGTAGACAGACCACACTGTTAGGTGGCATGCTCTTAGGCCGCTACTACTGTAATAGTAAAATAAACTTCTTCGCCAATGGATTAATTAAAGAAAGGTTAAGAGTAAGAGGAAAGTCAATAAGGAATATGTTGTTTTGAAACTATTAGTTAGCGATTACTGAAGTTTTGACAGTAAAATTTCATTTTTACGACACTCTTCCTTGAAATCTTTCACAGTCTTAAAATAAAGTCTCTGCTTTTCAACTAGATCCAACAATTGGTCACTTTGCTGGTCTCTCTTCATTTTCTCTTCCTGCCTTTTCTTCTCAGCCTGTTAAAAGAAAAAGTGGTTAAGAGTTAAGATCAAAGGTTGATGTGTGTAATGGTATAAAAAGCAATAAATGACTCTTCTGATATATATATAGATATATATATATATATATATATATATATATATATATATATATATATACATACACACATATATATATATATGTGTGTGTGTGTGTGTGCCTCTTTGCATGAAAGAAAACCTGTCGAGATATTGAGTATGGCAACTGTAAAGTTGTGAGTTTGTAATCACGACCACACTAGTTTTTAAACTCTTGGCTGGTCCCCAGGTGTTTTTTTCATGATGCTGTGCTCTTAGTTTTAGCAAAGATACTCCAGTCTACTTGTCTCAATCGACTCGTGAATGAGTACCCAGCTATTTGATTTGATTTGATTTGATTTACCCACGTCCACAACTAAGATGATCTCTGGGGATTTGGTAGGTTTTTTAATTTGTCCAGACTGCCCTGTAAACAGCCAAGGGATCTTTACGTGGACAGAGTTGTGATCTGCACGCGGGACCTCCTTTTTGTCGTCCGTCTCCGATGAGACTAAGTGTTGATCGACCTACCTGGACCAGGAGGGTAGATTTCATCATATAAAAAACTCGAGAAATATTTCAATCGTTGGCGGGGCTCAAACCCACTACTTCTTGGTTGAGAGGCCGACACCTTTACCTCTGGACTACGGAGTCCCCATCCCAGCTATTTTTAGAGAAAGATCTTGGCAGTGTGTTCGTACAAAAGGCCCAACAGATTGCTTTACTGTATACTCCCCAGTGAGTTCAGAAGGGCTTTCAATGAACTGGCCTGCTGGGCGGGGGATAAACGATGTACAGTCAATGAGCCTGCACTTGTGTGGGAATACAGACCATAAGTGCATTCCTTTATCAAGTGCTTACACAATGACAAAAATTTGAAATCTTTCCCGTCCTTGTTCCTCTTTTACTTAGTCTTCTTCTTCTCCTCCTTCTTGCTTCTCTTGCTGCTGTGTTTATTGCCGTCGTTGGTTTTCTTTTATTTTGTTTATCTATGATCCCCAAGTTTGCGTTGTTCTTTGGTTTAACTTAATAACGCAAAAAAATATTTCAATGTTACGAATTGTCAATGAACTCTCGGTACAGCAACAACAACAAAACTATGTAAGAAGCTGAAGATAATATTAAGAAAATGGGCCTTAACAAAAAACGTATATATCAAAACATAATCTTGGGTGTATACCATACGGACGCGACGATTAAACAATGCCTTTGTAAGACAGCACCAGTGACTTTGTCTTTCAAACTGACCTTCACTTTATTTTTTTTCACTCCCTCAACAATGTGCTCAAATTGTTTCAAAAAGGTTTCTCTGTTAGCTGGCGATGACATAGCTCTGAAATGAGGAGATAACAAAATATTATGAAAACAACAGCATTTAATCAGAGACCATTCTAAATGCAATGATGGGGCAAATGTAATGGTGGGGGGAATGTAGTTGTGGGGCAGAGATAAATACTATTTGAAGAAGAAGAAAAAAAGAAATGTTAAAAGAGAAAGGAAAAGGAAAAAAGAAGGGGAGCAGAAAGAGAAAGCTAGATGATTTAATGGAGAAAAGAAGGAGCACGGGTGGGGAATGGAAGGGAGGAGGAAGGAAAGGGAAAGATTTAGAGAGAGAGAGAAAGAGAGAGAGAGAGAAAGAAGGAGAGGAGGAGAGAAATAGAAAGAGAGTTAGAGAGAGAGAGAGAGAGAGAGAGAGAGAGAGAGAGAGAGAGAGAGAGAGAGAGAGAGAGAGAGAGAGAGAGAGAGAGAGAGAGAGAGAGAGAGAGAGAGAGAGAGAGAGAGAGAGAGAGAGAGAGAGAGAGAGAGAGAGAGAGAGAGAGAGAGAGAGAGAGAGAGCAGAGAGAGAGAGAGAGAGAGAGAGAGAGAGAGAGAGAGAGAGAGAGAGAGAGAGAGAGAGAGAGAGAGAGAGAGAGAGAGAGAGAGAGAGAGAGAGAAGAGATGAGAGAGAGAGAGGGAGAGAGAAAGATGAGAGAGAGAGGAGAGAGAGAGAGAGAGAGAGAGAGAGAGAGAGAGAGAGAGAGAGAGAGAGAGAGAGAGAGAGAGGAGAGAGATGAGAGAGAGAGGAGGGAGGAGAAAGAGAGAGAGAGAGAGAGAGGGAGGAGAGACAGAGGCAGAGAGAGACAGACAGAGAGAGAGAGAGAGAGAGAGAGAGAGAGAGAGAGAGAGAGAGAGAGAGAGAGAGAGAGAGAGAGAGAGAGAGACAGACAGACAGACAGACAGAGAGAGCGAGAGAGAGACATAGACATAACGTGAAGTCTTTAAAGCCCCTACACGCTCACTCCTCAGCTCGTGTTCATGCTCATGTTTCCACACGTTAGGTTTTGCCATATGAAATTTTTCGCGTCATTCATTCTCGACAGTGCGGGGTTTTGTCATTCAGTTGTGGTGACCATGTCGACATTAAATGAAACTGCTGTCTGTGCGTTGTTAGTATATTCAATAATCAAGAGAAAAAAATCAAAAGGGAAACGATTGATTTGGACGAAGAAATGGCTTTTAGACCGAGCAAAGTTTACTCATACAAATTTGTTACAGGAACTAAGAATGTATCCTGTTGATTTTCACAATTATCTATGAATGGATGAGAATACGTTTCTAAAACTTTTTGTCAATGGTTTTCCGTTAATATAAAAAAAAGACACTGTTATGAGGGAATCAATTTCTGCGTATGAGAGATCAGCAGCCACCCTGTGCTTCCTTGCAAGAGGAAGGCGATTTGACGACTTGGAATTCCCAACATGCATTTCTGCCACAAGCGTTGAGATTGATTATTCCTGAAACATGCCAGGCGATATACAATTGCCTCGCAAAGGACTATTTGAAGGTACGTATCTGTGTCGATTAAATGTAGATCTAATTTACATTACAATACATTTTACTTGTTAAGATATTAATTGCATATCAATGACAGCCTCACAACGGTCGTCGTCATCCTCACCACCCTCTCATTATGAAGAACAAGAAATTGACAAAGGCTAAATATCTGGACTTTCACCCCAATCTCTCTCGGGTCTCTCCCCGTTAATGTAGGATTTTTTAAGAAAATGACATAACCCCTCCTCTATGTGCTTTTCAAGTTAATACAGACGTATGAACTTAAAGCCAAATAAAGGTACTCACTATGCTTTTTGCATACTAGTTGTAGTAATAAAACCTGCTCTACGAACGGTAAAAAATGTAAAGGGAATCTAAAATCTGGAATCTAGATCTCTTGAATCTCGTTCTACATATTTATTGGTATATCTACACAAGATTTCTATGGAAATGTAGACTAACTGATCATGTATATTGGTCTTTGCAGAAGATGGAACACAATAGAATTAGAGCTGTAACTAGATAGAATAGAGCCTGGAATAATCTTGAATGTGTCTAATGAACCTGGCTTCTCTGGCCTTGGCACCAAACTTGAACTCAATAAGCAGAGGCTCAATTGTGGTAAAAAAACGAACAAAATATAAAAAATAAGGCCATTTCTATACTTATAAGTTTCTCACATTAGATCTATTCAATAATTTTAGGATTTTTTTACCGTAATTAGATTTCAATGTTTTTCGTTCTTACTGAAAACAAAATCCGGCATTTTCTCTTCCTTTTACTTTTAGTATTGATTTTACCACAAGATCATTCTTTTAGCTTTGACAGAAGCAGCAACAGTCAAGAAACCTGAATTTTAAAAAAATGACTTACTGCTTGAAGTTATCGTGTATAGAATTCAGAAGCTGGACCTAAAGAAAGATAATAAAAAAAGAAGAAAAAGAACATGTTAATACCATTTCAAAAATAAATTACAAAGATGACAAAGAAGATGGATAAATAAAATCGTACGAAAGACAAAAGAAATTGCAGACACAATTAATGCAAGGCCCAACTGCTTTCTGAACTCATCAGTGTGTAGATTCCCCAGCCGAGACCCTGACCTAGATTCAACTTCCCAGCAACCAAATCACCATGGTTTATTTACATTTTCTAAGCTTCCGGTTGCTTCTGCCGGGTGGCGTTACAGATAGGATTCTATATTTGTCTCCGTATCACTATTATAACAGTCAATGACGATAAAATTGATTATAAAAATAAAAGCAAAAACAGAAAATGTAGACGATTGAAGCAGGGCAGTAAAACGTGCGGAAGTACAGTAGCCAAATGCAATCAATGACAGGCTTAGCAGAAAGTGATGCTATTACATTAGGATCATGACGTTGAGCGTCAGAAAGAGGCTTAAACGACCAAGAAGCTTTCTAGAAATAATAGCTGTTAAAATAAGTAACAAGAATCTGATCGTTGAAAGAGAAGGTACTACCCATGACCGGTTTTCATGGGAAGCAGGTAGTGATCGGCTGGTTTTGGCCGGGCTATATGTAGCTGGCTGTCTAGCTGCCCGTTTTCAGCCGGCTTAAACCGTAGTGAATTAAAATAGTCTTAAACATTAAAAACATTAAGATGACACTAACAAAAGAATGTTTCCATAAAATGTGAAGATACATTGGATAAAACTTTCACCAATGCTGCCCCTAGAAAATTATCAGGTATCTTAACAAGCACTTCATATTGTTACCTCTTTGCTCAGGTACAGCTTTGTATCATCTAAAGTATTGTATAGGGTAAAGAACTGCTTAGTTTCCGTGTGTTTTGAAGCCACTGAAAAACAAAACAAAAAAAGATAGAATGTTATAAAATTTACATATCATCTAGTTTCACTCCTTCCTCCATGATTGTTGGTACCTCCGAGCACTAAAACAAAGCAAAATCAAGTCCTTATGGCCCTTAAAGCTGGAACTTATTCCGCTTTCTACAAGCATGAAGCTGATAACAATCACCTCGTGGACAGGATGCTAGTCTGTTGCAGGATTTCATTTACTCCAAACCTGTTGCCGGTACCCATTTGCACCTAGGTGGAGTTGGGAAAAGCGTGTTACGTGCCTTTCCCAAGAAACACAACATCAGACCACGCGGCACCTGGATTGGCAAGTTTGGCACCAAAATGTCGATTTTCAATTCTTTATACATTCGGTAGAAAGATCATTTATCTACAAGTTTATGGCAGAAAAATGTCCTTGTGACAAACATTTTTCTTGTTACAAAATATTTTGTAGGCGATAGTAGGTAAAACTAGTCAAAATGATTTCAATTACCCCAACCCTGACTGAGAAAATGGCACTGAAAGCCCGTATAATGTGGCTGTTAATCGCCAAATCTGGCGGAATCGGATTCGCTTAGCTTTTGCGAGCACTTTGCGCCGATTTGGCCTAGCACCTAGTGTTGTAAGAGGAAAACTACCAGCATTGCTGGTGGGTGTGTTTGCATACATGCACACAAGTATAGGAATAGAGGAATAAAACAAAAACCTGGTCATTATGACATCTGTTTTCACTACAGTGCACATCTAAACCTATATTTACAATCTTCTTTACATTAGTAACAATGCCAGAGACTGTCAAAATAGTAAGGGGGCTGCTACAAAAAGAGCAACCCATCTGAAGTGTCTTTTCATGTTTTAAAAAAATGTATTTCTTTGTTTGCATTTTTCTCTAAACGTAGTTTTCCCCACTAAATTTCTATCTCCTCCATCATTTACCGACCCATTTGTATAATATTCTGCACACATGTTCCTCTTGTCAATGTTAATAGAATGATGTCAGGTTGTTTTAATATCTGTTTAACTTTTGAGAACATTTTTTTGGTGTAATAAAAATGCCACTCTTGCATATAAACGATATTTTTAAAAATTCATACATAGATTTTGAAAATTGGGTCAAAATCCAAGATGACGGCCATTTCCTTGGCAACCAAGGATGCTACAAATGTTTCAATGATATAGGATGACTATACTTTTTAGAGTTACACATATATAAAACAGAAAAACCTAAATGCAAAGAAAATCACTTCACACTTCAGGAGCACCCCCCCCCCCCCCAAATGTAGAATACTAAACATAATATATTTACATTATCATTAAACTGGCTTAAAGATGAAAATGAAAAATTTACATTGTCAATTTTGCAACCTGAATGAGAAATTTACGCTTGTAAACAACATTGTAGACATACATTTTCACATGCTAGGGTGAATAGAAGAGGAGAAAGCAGGTAAAAAATCATTGTTATTCAAATAAAGAGTTCAACTGTTTCAGTAATAATACATGGTAATACATTATGTATTTTTGGTCTATAGCTCATACAGAAATATTTTGCGATTTGTCCTACCTTGATTATACAGTTCAACGAATCTTCGTTGATACTGGCTAAGTTCAGCCCTAGATGGGACTTCGTCTATCTTTCTTTGGAGACCGGAAATTCTCTATTCTTCTTTGCCTGTGAAGAAGGAAATTGAAATGTTGTACATAAACAAGATCAGAAACATTTCTCGGATACATTTTGTACAAAAGACAATTTTTAATCTAAACACAAAGTATTTAATCTTTAAAAAAATGTTTAAAATAAAAAATAAGTCAGCGGTAACATTAAGTAGAAATTTATTTAGGTGAACCGTGTGATTTTTTCTTGCAGAGTGTGTGAATCTATCTGTATAATTCTGAGTTTGTCGATCTTTGTGCGTCAAAGGCTCTGTTACCAGGCCACTTAGAGCAGCCATATTACGCCGGTAGATTTTAAATGATCCCAAAATCGTATTCATTTGATGAATTTTTCAATACCAAAGGGAGACTTAATGAACGAAAATTTCCTGTTTCCCTGTCTTTGAGTTTATTTTTCATTCATCTAAGGCGTCATTTTGAACAGGTTCTCTAAAAAAAAAAAAAGTTGGAATAGTACTGTTCAAGCCTTACTAACATAAGGTCAGTATCGAGCACTGACTCGATCTAATAATCATACTCAATATCGCCTGGGGTATAAAATGCTTGTTCAAAATAAAATGAAGTGAAAAAAATAAAATCAATCCATCAACAATACCCTGGAGTTAAAAAAAAAAAGTCTTTTCAAAACAAAACGTTGTTTTCTTTGTCAGTTACACACATTTCCTACAGTCTTCATTTAGCACTAAATTGATTTTGTTTTTTATTAGAAATTTACCCTATCCGCCATATGCATGTGGCGATCTCAGGGTGAGTTAAGAGGAAACAGTAAGATGAAAGTTAAGTAGAAGAGTAAATGGAAAGAAGCAGGACCAATCAACAGCACCTGCCAACTGCCCACTTACCAATAAAAGTCTGATTTTGTGTAGCTTCTCTTTATCAGCATTGTACTGCTTGTCAATCAGGCTGACACGCTCCTGTAAGATAAAAATAAACAAAGAAAACGTTTGTTGGGATTTTTTTCCTTCACATTCTTGTAAAAGAGGAAAATAATAAAAGAGGTTTTTTTCAGCCTCTTGTAAGGCAGAAAGAATAGATTCAGGGTTTTTTTTCCAGCCCTAAAAAAAAAAAAAAAAAATAAAGTTCCTTCAAGGCCCTTAAGGCCTATAGAGCTGGAGTTTATCCCGGTTTCTATAGCGTGAAGCGGAACAAGTGACAGTAATCACCTCCTGGCCAGGACGCTAGTCTGACGCAAGCTTTTTACTCCCAAGCTAATGCTTGTACCCATTTCCACCGAGGTAGAGTGGGAAAATGCGTGTTGAGTGTCTTTCCCAAGGAACACAACGTCAGACCTGGCTTTGCTAGGATTCGAACTCAGGACCTCATGAGCCCCAGTCTGGCAGCCTAACCGCTCAGCCAGACACCACCCTGTAAGCCCTGTAAGACAGAAAAATATAAAAGAGTTGGGTTTTCTCAAGCTCCTGTAAAACAAAAAAAATAAAAGATTTTCTTTTTTCGTGCTCATCCAAGACAAAAATACTTTTTTATGCTCCTATAATAACTCTTTTTTTTTTTCTCCGCTCCTGTAAGGCAGAAAAACAATAAAATCTTTAAGGTCCAGGTTTCGTTGCCATAGAGGAAAGTAGGACTATAAACTGTGTTGTATACTGCCATTTTATGAGTGCAAAATTTGCTCACAATCGCAAAACTATTCAGTGTGTCTTACTTTATCCTCTGAGTCGACATCATCTGCCTCTTCCTTTAAATGTTCAATATTGGTCTTCAGTCTGGTCATTTCTTCCTGAAATAATTTAAAAAGCCACATGAAGTCAAAGCGTTTAAAATGACACATATGTAAATGACAGAAAAATAAAGAATAGCCCTAATGAAAAATCAAAACTTCTCTCAATCAAATGAGTGGATGTTTCGATTCAAGTAAACTTGAAGATATTGTGTTGTTGGCCCATACTTCAAATAGGGAATCAACTTGTCTGTACACTGTTTACAGACAACAAAAAGAATCAAAGCATAGGAAATAGAAAGAGAATAGAAATGGATGCTTAACTGATAAACAATTGAGTAAACATTTAAAAACAAACAAGACAGAAGAAGAAATATATTACTACCAAAGAGCTGTTAAGGAAAAGTCTTTGTTGCATAAATGAATATAATATTGAAAATCATAGCCATTCACCTTATATGGTAATCTTACACTGAGTATAAATGAGAAATGACAGAAACAGACGGAAAAGAAAGAAATAAGAGCTACTAGCAATGCCCACCAATCATCAGTCAATACAAAAGACTCGTATTGAAACATCATGAAGCAATATCCGTCATTTTCTGGGCTACCATAATACACCTTGTAAAGGCCCGCTTTTAGTCATTTGCCTTGTAACAACCTTGAGACATGAAGACTGGTTTTTGCCATTTGCCTTGAGACAACCGTGATATGAAGCCTGGTTTTTGCCATTTGCCTTGTGACAACATTGTGATATGAAAAACAAATTTTATTTTATTTTTGGAAGTGGATGCTTTCAAATCGCTTCTATTTTCATTCTTTTTTCATTCATGGACTCTAGTAAAGCTGATAACTAGCTTTCTCATTGGTCAGACAATCGAATCTGACGCTATATTCGCACAAACACCTGTGGTGACATCACAACATCACTAGCACATAGTGTGTAAATGTCATGGGCAGCAAATCATGGGTTAATGCATCCATATGCTGACAGTTGATGCAAAGGAGGAGAAAGAGCAGAGTTTGAATGTTTTAAAACCTTCATTTTTACTACGAGTACAACCATTTAAACGCACGCCCCCCCCACAATTAATAGACATCAAAGCTTTTACCTTGCAATGATTTCTAAAGTCTTGCTCTTGCTTCTTCAGGTTCTCATTCATGGCGACCAATGATCGTAAGTTTTTGTAGAATTCTTTTAGACAGATGGACACAACAAAATGTACACTTTATTTCAAATGCTGAGCACGTGAATAAATTGATAGGAATGAGCGGTTTATTTCCATAATTTCCAAATATAAATATTGTATTTAACTGAACGAAGAAGCATCATTAATTTTCCAGTTTTAATTATCATGATAAGACTTAATTTATTCATTTTCGTTTTTTTTTTATGGATTCATTTTTCCAACTTAGAAAAAAGTCTTTGTGGAGAGAAAAGGAAAGCCTGATAAGGAAAAAAAGAACATATTTAATTTCAGTCAGAAACATAATTACATCTAGTTTTCGGCTACATTCCCAATGGATAAAATGGTTATATTAATACACTGCCAGACAAAGTTATTCCCTGGCTACAACACTTTTCCATCCCAGCACAATAGCACTTTAAAATGTCAAAAATAAAATTATGAACAGTACCCTTGGTTTTCTGTTGTCTCTATCTCAGTAAGCCTTTCCATCTCCGTATCAATGCTGGTACTCTGCTGTTGCACTTCTTCCAGTTTCCTTGAGTTTCCACGTAAGAAGCTTGGAGCTCCTTGTGCTTCACTCTCAACTGACAGGAGATAGTATGAGTGTGTGAAAGAATTTAATACACATATAATGTAGCAGCCCGCATCAAGTATATAAATAAAGAACTCAGATGCAGGGCATCATTAAAAAAAAAATGCGTTCTGTGTTTCTGAGAGGCTTAAAAAAAGTTCATTGTTGAAAGGAGAAGAAAACGAAAAAAAAAGCAAAAAACCCAAAAATGCATGTTATGAGGAAAAAAAGAGAGCAGGCAATGACTCTAGAGCATCTAGACACAGTAATAACACAAAGACTTGATTATTAATAGAAACAAAGCTATTTATTGTACTCACAGTCAACAAAACATCAATAGATGAAGTAAATTCACGAGCAGATCTAATGCAGGCTGACATAAAGACGATGTGGAATCTAGCAATACTTTTGGTCTCCTCTCTTCTTATCGAAGAAATTCCCACTATCTATCATTCTAAACAATTCAATAAAATTCTTTAAGATCCTCCACCTTTCCAGATATAAACAAAATGGTGACGTAAGGGCACACCGAAATGATTGCGAAATAAACTCAATAGAGGTTCTCTATACGCCAAAATTAATTACATCACAGACTTTCATCTACTAAGGGATGAACCTTCAAACCTTCAAAACTATAAGTAACTATGTTACAATACATTTTAATGAGTGTGTAACATGGACAGGCACACTTGTGACCCACTACCCAGATAAACTGGAATCTTGTTTTAGCGTATATTTGTTTATAACAGGTGAAAAGGAGAGAGAGAGGGAGGGTGGGGGTAGGTTGGGGAGAGCAAAATTGAAAGATAAATTTGGGTAGAACAAACTTTTTTTCCAACTGAAAAAAAAAGGAAAGTTCCTGTAAGCCTAATACAGACCGAAAGCTGTTGCTTATCCCACTTTCTATAGCATGAAGCAGATAAGGTGACAATGGTCTCCTCTCGGACAGGTCACTAGTCACCCAGGTTTTTACTCCTCATAGTCTCAAGCTAGTGCGTGTGGCCATTTATACCTGGGTCAAGTGGGGAAACGAGTGTTAAATGTATTTCCAAAGGAACACAACCTTAGACCTAGATTTGCTAGGATTTGAACTGGGGACTTCATGATCCCAAGTTCTTCAGCCTAACAACTCTGCCACCGATGCCACATTCTTTACAAACGTGAGACTTTTTTCTCTCTCTAACTTTGTTTGGCTGCATCTTCAATGTCATCCCTATCACAAACCACTCACATATCACAAATGTATTGATGCTGCAACCTGACAGATTGACGTAATGATAAGAAGATGGCACTGGTATTCACTGCTTGCTTCCCAAAATTTCTGTGATAAAAGAAACTTTCTTACCTCATCAAGCTTTGTGGTTTGCAGCTCTAGTTGTTTTTTTAAAGCGCCAGTTAATCTTTTGTGTTGCTGCTCCCCCTGCCTTCTCCTGCTTCTCCATCTGCTCAATCTCAGCTTGCTGGAAAACAGACGTTGAAAAGAATACCGTTGTTAAGAATACTATCTATTGAACATGTTACACTATCATATTATACGTGCATCTGCTAATCAAAATTTTGCAATGTGTTATCTCAAGATAAGCCGGAGGCCAATTTGAATAAGCTTCTAAGCTTTATCACATACTTTAAATGTTAAATTCTTTGATGTTTCACTTGAGGAAATCATTGTGATACCATTAACTTAACATACAAGTTGATATTCCATTACTTAAAAAACCCACTTAACCCATTCCTCTATCAAATGACACCAATCGCAGACACAAGGCAGGGAGGTAGAAAAAAATTGTTGCAAAGGAGAGAGATATTGGGGTTGAGAGAAAGAAAAAGAGAAAGTAAGAAAGAGAAGAGAGAGAGAGAGAGAGAGAGAGAGAGAGAGAGAGAGAGAGAGAGAGAGAGAGAGAGAGAGAGAGAGAGAGAGAGAGAGAGAGAGAGAGAGAGAGAGAGAGAGGGGGAGAGAGAGAGAGAGAGAGAGAGAGAGAGAGAGAGAGAGAGAGAGAGAGAGAGAGAGAGAGAGAGAGAGAGAGAGAGAGAGAGAGAGAGAGAGAGAGAGAGAGAGAGAGAGAGAGAGAGAGAGAAGAGAGAGAGAGAGAGAGAGAGAGAGAGAAAGAGGGAGAGAAAGAGAGAAAGAAAGAGGGAGAGAGAAAGAGAGAAAGAGAAAGAGAGAGGAGAGAGAAAGAGAAGAGAGAGAGAGAGAGAGAGAGAGAGAGAGAGAGAGAGAGAGAGAGAGAGGGAGAGAGAGAGAGAGAGAGAGAGAGAGAGAGAGAGAGAGAGAGAGAGAGAGAGAGAGAGAGAGAGAGAGAGAGAGAGAGAGGAGACAGACAGACAAACAGAGACAGAGAGAGAGACAGAGATAGAGACAGACACACACAGACAGACAGGCGAAGACAGAGACAGACACACAGAAGGAGACAGACAGGCAGGCAGATGGGGACGGAAATAAAAATCCCACCACCCACAAACATGCACAAACACTTTTTTTTTGTATACCTTCTGGGCATATTCAGAAGCCATCTTTTGAATTTGCTGGGACTGCATGCCAACAATAGAACCAACAGCACTGGCAGTGACTTTCCCCTTCAAAAGATCAATTTCATATAAATTGAAATCTTATCTATATGATGTTGTTATGGATATAGGAAGAAACATACATGAACATATGTTAGTTTTGTATGAAATTAGAGACCACAAAACACATCATTATGTTGAATTGCATTAGCTTTGTTTTTACCTTATATGATAATTCACCAATTCAATATAAGTTTACTTAACAAGATACTTATTCTAGCAAAAAAATTAATCCAAAATAGCATAAAAAGAAAATATACAATGTTATATATAAGGATCTAAAACAAGAAAATGAACAGCTGTTCACCTATTTAGTTGATGAATTCATTCATTCCTTGATATGAATGATATTGTTACCTTTCTGATGAAAACATCTAATGAGTAAAGATATGAAATAAATACTAAAGCCCCATAGGGATAAGATAAAATAAGATAAGTTTATTAATCTCAGATGAGAAAATTGCCTTGGTCACATGAAACAATTTTACAAAGCTACAAATAAATTTCTAATTAAACAGTAAAACACAACTAGAACAGGTACACAAATGCGAGTACGTGAGGGGAATGGCGGTTGGAAAAATTCCCATCTCCTTTTTTTTACTTTGGACACACCCCTTGTCTCACTGTTTTGTCAAGTCTTTCCCCATTGATGAGTCTTTCCCCATTGATGAGTCTTTTTCCCATTGATGAGTCTTTCCCCATTGATGAGTCTTTCCCCATTGATGAAAACTATGTATAAGCCCAATTTGTTACTTTTTTTTTCTTTTCTTTACATGAATAAATAGACTAAAACTGAACATGCACATGATCTAAATTTCGGGTTGACAAAAAAATTGTTCTACTAATGGATAATTTTAAAAGGCCTTTTGTATGCCTTTGAGAAAATCTTCTTCTTCTTTTTTAAATTTGGGCCAAAGTGAATACATGCTTCTCATCTGAGTCATACTGGTAGCAACCCGCTGTTCTGTCCTTTGTCAGCTACCCACTGATATCTTTTTACCCCATGAATGAGTTTCAAGAGAAGGTTTGATTTGATTTTTAACAGACATTAAAATCTTTCATATTCTCAACTATTATCATAATTATTTCACAAAATAAATGACATCCTGTTTTCACCGAATGACCAGACTATGTCAATTACGTCATTCACTGATTCATTAACGAGCACTATGTCCAAGGATTGAAGCGAAGAGAAACATTGAAGATGGTCTAGCAAACTTTTAAAGTTGTTTTTGCTTATTCTTCATTTTAGGGAACATTCATGAGGAATCTTCAAGTTAGGAAGTGTACTGGACAGAAAACAAAAAAAACCTCATGATTGACAAATATATATATGAATTAAAAAATATCCAGGAATTAAAAATATTCTTGCGTTATGAATTGTTCATGATTTTAAAAAAATGTTCAAACCTCTTGGGAACCCATGGCAGACATTGCACTCATCAATGCTTGAATTCTTTGCTGTGGAAACATAACAATAAATCATATTCTCAATCTCAAGTGGCTGAAAATGTTTATCAAGTTGATTAAAAGTTTCTTATTTAATTACTGTATAGAATGGTCTTACGTCAATGCAGCTTTAACATCAGTTCGGCTGATGCCTTATGTTTCCTGTGTCTATAAAGAATTCTCTTTATTTCAATAAAAGCTCTCATTTTAATCAAACGAAGCCATTTTTATTCCATTAAACAACTTTCCAGAATCTGTTATGCCAAGTTAAAAGGTTGTGTTCTTTGAGTTTGTTTAGTTGTGTAATGATGAACCCTTTTAAGTCTGTAACCATTCACAGAGGTGCTACTATTGTGTCATCTAAATTGAATCAATTTACAAATGCAACTGCAGATATCTTTTGGTACAAAAATGAATTCAGGTTTATAATGAATCATTTAAGATGTGACTCTTAAATAATGAAACAACATAATAAATGTTCTAACTTCTTCTTCAGCCTGCAAAGCTTCATCAGTCTGTCCGCTTCCATCTTTGCTTAGTCCCGCAGCAATGGCTTTCTTCTTAGCACTCTTCTGGTCATCCTAAAAAATTTCAATTTCAAAACACCTGACTGTACATTTTTTTATATCTTATAGCACTGTTGAGCACTTCCTAAGTGGATCTTTAGGCAACATTTAAATGCATTGTTGTTATTATCATTATTATTAATTGAGCACAATACAAAATATGTTTTGGATGAGTTCTTTTTCTCTTTAAAATTGAAAGAGATGTAAAAAATCAAACACTGATACAATCACCTGAAATGTTCACCTCAGAAAACTAAAAAAAATATAGTAAATTTCAAATATTTGATTATCTATGTATATGTCTAAATATGAGATAGTCTGGTCATTAAAGCTCTCCTTCTTATCATTTAAAGCATATCAATAAGACTTTTAAACTTTTTCACAAAATATACAATACGATACTTAAACATAACTTTTAAGATAATAGAATAAATCAGTCATAGTAAAAACCAAGATAATCTCGTAAATGACACGTGACATTCAAATAAACAAAGATATGTCTTCCAAGGCATTAAGCATGAAAAAATATACACACACCTTTTTCTTCTCTGTCACTTCGACTGAAGCCATATTGCCTGTGATAGACGATAAATATATGACATATATATATAAACACAAAACAGCTATTCAAGAAATTGTTTATTAAAACTTATCTAATAATGTCATCAAAAGTGACTGAATGTTTCTATTTTAATGTTGAAAGAAAAATCCCATCAGCCATGGTAAGTTTGAAAGCTTGACCTTCAAAGGTGACCACAACCAGCATAGCCACAGGGAACATAATGATGCTATTGACTATTGTCTATTAAAATAATCATGGTGTAACAACCTTTCCATAGAAGTGTAATCAGGTCAATAACTACATAGAGTCTCACAGACAATAACATGCCTTTCACTTTCATACTTGTTTTAATATCTAAACAAATTCATCATAGAAGTTTAAAATTCTGTATACTTAACATTCTTTTCCTGTAATGATCATGCCCATTTGTTTGCAATTATCTGCTTGCCATTATTATCTCACATCGGGGGAGAAAATTAAAAAGTCGGCCTCACTGATTTCCCTAAATATTTCACTCAAAGCATGCATTTCACATAGCATTGCAGCACTTTGGAAAGAAAAATCCATATAAGCAATGGTACGGGTAGTAATAAATAACTCTTTCTGGAATGTTCTTACTTGCCATACTCCAGGAGAGTAGACTGCACTCTCGTTTCTTCATCCCTCAACTTATCCGCATCATGACGTCTGTACCGCCGCTGTGGTCTGTAGGTGCCCTGCCAGTTTCCATAAAGACCAAAACAAAATTAAAACCTAGCCAAACTAGTCTGTTTCATTAAAATTTACCCTGTCCATCAAATATGGTGATCTCATGGTGAATCAAGAGGAAAACGCAAGATGAAAGATAAGAGAAAGAAAAGAAGTTTGATTTACCGGTAGTGCCCGCCAACCGTCAACTAGCCAGACTAGAATGGAACATGACAATGCAGTGGAAATACTTCATTATAATGAAATATAAAAAAGTGGGGAAAACACAGATTTTCAATAAGAATTTATTAACAGGAATTAACTTAGTCACTTTTAAATGTTTATCTCTCTGCAGGACAGCTTATCCTAAACCTTTTTCAAGTTTCCTTCACTTCTAGATGAGAGAGGGATGGGATGGGAGGGAGAGGGAGGTGGGGGCTTGTACTAGTCTGTCTAACAATCCAAGTCATCATTTTACTACTGTACATCTAAGAATCTAAGGCAGCACATCCACTTAAATTTATAGCAGAGCGTGGTCAAGCAAACAATGCAAGTAATGACATTTTGGTAGCTGCAGCAAAGTTTAACTGGAAACTCCATTTCATTTTGTTCATTGAGATTGATTGATTTTGATGTTACCCACATCCACAACTAAGGTGATCTCGGGGTTTTATAGGTGAGATTTTTTAAATTTATTTGTCAGGTCTGTCCTGTAAACAGTGCACAGTGTTGTTATGATCTGCATAGAAGGCATTTCCTATTTTGTGTCCATCTTTGATGGGACTAGGTGTCCATTCACCTATTTGGATCAGGGGGATTGAATTTCACTTAGGAAAACTAAAGAAAATTCTTCAACCTGTTGGGCACAAACCCACAACTTTTTGGTTGAGAGGCCAACACCTTGCTGTTGGACCTCCTACATGTGTGTTCAGTCAAATTATTCTGCACATGAGAAATAAGTCAGTGATAGCAAAATGTATTATATGACAAAAACAGAAGGAAAAACAAGAAGAATCAGGAGGGAGATTGTCTAGTTTAAGTCTAGCTTTCGTAAGTCAAGATTATAAGACCCTTTCATTTATGCTTTGCTGACTTTCTACCTTTCTCATTTTCCTGGCTATCCAACCATGGGAAAGGAAGTGTTTCTCTCTAGATTGATCCTTGGTTTTTTTATTGTTTACGTTTGTGTTGGGGACAGAGGCTATACAATTTCATACAATCAATCCGTTTATGATTTTGAAATGTATAATGTATGAAGATCCATCAGTGCCCACTGCCAGAGCCTGAGAGCAGTTCCCCGTATTCTTGTCTTTACGTAAAGCTTGTTTTGAGCTGGACAGCATGGCTCTTTTCACTCAATTTCAGTGACAGAATGCATATCTATGACAAGACAAGAGAACTGACCAGGTCTCTAATTGATAAAATAGTTATTCAAATGTAGTAGAATGGCTCCGCAGTCAATAAAGACGCTTGCCCTGTACTGTGTATTCCGATACAATGCTGGTCCTATAAAGAATCTCAGTGTTGATAATTTGTGTTGTAAGATCTCTCCATGTGTATTGATCCTGTGCTAGAGTCTTCAAAGCAAAAAGGTCTGTTCCTGTTTGCAGTTGTGCTCTTACCAATCATGTAGCGAAATTTTGTGTTTTCTAAAACTTAAACAACCATTCGGGCTTCGATGTTCCTGAGGCTGGGTGTTAGTTTAAGAAACAAAGGATAATGAAACAAACAACCAACAGCTCCTGAAGTGGTTTGAGTTGGCTCCGTTCTGTGCTGCTGAGTCCCCAGCTTTGTAAATTCAAATGTACATGGCAACAAAGTATACCAACACAGATGGGTTTTTCTTTGTCAAAATGTGAACCTTGTATTTTAACGTAGGACACAATTTATATTGATGTTATGAACAGGCTCGTCACAATCTAGATATCCTAATTCACAACTAGCGAAATTCCATCCATCAAGGATGTGCTTTGATTATTCAAACCCCATACTATCAGCAATGTGAAGCAAACATCAAAAGCATACCGTTTATCCAAGCGTCAATCACAAATTAAATCTTATAATAGTGTTACTGCATGGGATTTTTCAAATTTCGGAATAATGCTACAAATCAAGAAGTTAGGGCAGAAAGAATAACAAATAGCAATAATATTTTCTCAACGCTTTGGTTAAAAATTCTAAAACAATATCATGGTTTGGATCTGATAATAACTGTATCTATTTATACTTCACCTTCACTGATGATACTGTATCAATGGCCTTGCTTTTTACAGTTTGGCAACGAAAGCTTCATCCTGGAAAATCATAGAAGCAAATAAACAAGAATGAATAGTATGTATACACATCAAACCATCTCCAACACCCTCAATAACTATCAAGTCAAAGACTGCAATGCGATCCAAGAGCCAGTCACAGCAAAACTAAAGGGAAATCCAATAGAATGCATTGTCAAAATCATATAGTATTTTAATGTGACATATAATATATGTAAGTTTATATACTACTTCTTATTCATCAACCATTACTACTGTAACAGTCGACTCTGGTTTTATCGCAGCTCAGTTAACTCCGTTTTTTTCATGTAACCAAATTTTACCACACTAGTTACCCTTCTGGCCTCGTCTTAGTGACAAGATTTGTCATGCATGTGTGGCATCTGGATCTATGTTAACCATGTGTGCACATACCCATGACTATTATGCAACTAATCCGTCAAAAGGTAAGATTGTTTTGTCCCCGTGGACCCTGCATTTTGGTGGAGATTACTGTAGTAATAATAATAATAATAATAATAACAAAATAATAAAAAAGATGATGAAAAAAAGAAGAAGAAAAGAAGAAGAAGAAGAAGAAGAAGAAGAAGAAGAAGAAGAAGAAGAAGAAGAAGAAGAAGAAGAAGAAGAAGAAGAAGAACAACAACAACAACAAGGAGAAATAATTTAAAAAAAGAGGAAAACCATACAATACTTAATATATGCAACATTATATTCATACATGACATTTATACATACATATACATAACCTAACATTTCAATTTCAAAAGACTTAACGAGAAAGGAAGGACACAATTTATTTCACTAAAGGTTAATAATAAGATCTCCTGTTCTTGTTTTTCCTAAACAACCTTTATGGAAAATTACATCCTCATCATGAAAGTGATAAATTATGTGTTGAAATGAATTACCTGTCTACACCCCGGAGTGACTAACAGTACATCTCATGTTACTGACAGGTCATGTCACCCATCAAAATACTTTCAACACAACATCATTCACAAGTCTCTTCTAAATGGGTGTCAATATCAAATGTTCAAACTGACTGTCCACTTCGATGATATTATCTTTCACTCAACCATTCTGGCAGTTACCCAATTGGTTGTGTTTTGATACCTTCCTCGATGAGTCAGAGGTGAACTCTGTACTCATTTACTATAAAAACATTATATCATTTAGAGCATTTAAAAGTCAGACTACCCATGTCAGTTTTACAACTGTTTTGATACACATCAGACCAGTTTTACTTCAATCAGAAGTGGATATCTTTGTCTGTCTGTCTGTCTTTCTCTAACTGAGAACAAAAAAGTTTGAGTCATTTTCTTACATTATTTTTCTTTTCATTTTTATTCTTTTGCTGAAAACATGAAAGATCAAACTTTCATTCCCAAACTATTTCTTTAATTGCTGCTCTTCACACAGTTTCATTGATTAATTGATGGAAATTTTACCCGTTAACCATATACAGTGATCTCATGATGAATTAAGAGAACACAGTATGATGAATGCAAGGTGAAAGAGTGAGAGGAAAGAAGTAAGACCTACCAGTAGATTCCCCCCTCTTCACAAAGTCAACAGGTAATCATTTCAAAGTAACTAAGCAAGCTTCCCTTAACAAAACCAAAATATCTCAAGAGGATAGTGTTTATCATTCAATTTGTAGAAAAAGGTGGTTATATGGAAAAGCTCACCAATGCACAGAGAGAGCTCATGTAAAGCTCAATTAATACTATTAATAGTCTATATCAAGAGAGAGAGAGAGAGAGAAGAGAGAGAGAGAGAGAGAGAGAGAGAGAGAGAGAGAGGGAGAGAGAGAGAGAGAGAGAGAGAGAGAGAGAGAGAGAGAGAGAGAGAGAGAGAGAGAGAGAGAGAGAGAGAGAGAGAGGCAGGGAGAGAGAGAGAGAGAGAGAGAGAGACAGAGAGAGAGAGAGAGAGAGAGAGAGAGAGAGAGAGAGAGAGAGAGAGAGAGAGAGAGAGAGAGAGAGAGAGAGAGAGAGAGAGAGAGAGAGAGAGAGAGAGAGAGAGAGAGAGAGAGAGAGAGAGAGAGAGAAAATGAGAGATGGGAGAGAGAGAGAGGTACAGAAAATGAGAGATGGGAGAGAGGAGAGGTACAGAAGCTAAAAAAAATGAGAGCAATAAATGTTTCTCTTTGCAAAAGCTTAAAATACAAGTAAACAGGAAACTGTTTATTTCTCATGAATAATGTAGACAACATCACACAATCAGATAAATCATATAATAATACAATTTGGTTAAGTTTATTATACCTACCTCTGGCATCTTATAGTTTTTACTAAATTGAGACACAGAAAAGGACCTGATGAAATCTCCCATTTCTTCCCTGGTCTCTATAGCTCTTTTCACAAGCCACTGAGAAAAAAACAGTAAATCAAAAGAATTGAGAATGGCTTGAATGTTTTGCTTTTGATACCATCTTCACGACAACATGAAATCTAGGAATAACAAAAAAACAAAACAGACAGCGAATAGTAAAATGAGATGCAAAAGTAAATCACCCAGACTGAAAAGATGAAATAAAACACACAGTGAAGAAAACGAATGGCTGCCTCTTCATTATAGTTATATATAATTTGACCTGCATTTATAAAAATATATCCACATAATTTGGAATGAAGTTTGTTCATTCTTCTCTCACTTCATGACTAATAGGAAAGGGGTGGAAAGTGAATCTCTTCAGCAGTTTGGAGGAATTCTTTTTTATTTGTTGACACATATGTCATAAAAGTGACACAAGACCTTTCTCAGGTTTTCTCACTGTGATCAAAGATAGAACCGATCAGAGAGTCTGTCTGGCAGACCATTGTCAACGGTTGAGTTGGGAGGGAACGGGTAGGGTGACAAGAGCCGAGACAGCCAAGACTAGGCATTGCTGTGCGCACGTGTGCACATAGTTAACACAGATCTAGATGCCACACACACACACACACACGTGCGTGGCAGATTCTGTTACTTGGACGAGGCAAAAAAAGACGAATTGACTCTTTAAATGCAACCAATGGAAGATACTTTTATCAGATGTAATATAATTGCATCCAGTAATTGACTTGATAAACTACTTATGAATTTAAACGCACCTAGCAAAAGAAGCTAATCACTTATCAGTCCGTAAGTAGTGCCCAATGGCAATAGAAGAAACAACCCCTCCCCACTTCTTTCTTCTAGTCATAACACACACAAAGATAGTCATACAATGACATACAGATAACAGTGATACCAACACAATCTATAAGGTAGCAAGCATATATATTGATTAAACTGAGTTGGAACTTATGTGTTGTAGTAGTGGTGGTGATAGGACATGTGCCAGCTAAGCTCTTACATTTTTATTAATTCCTTATAAATAGGATTCTGATAAGACTTTACTGTGCTATTCATCTATTAACTGCTTTTCAGCACAGTCAATTTTACTCGTCTTAAAACACTACCAAGACATACATCAAAAAGACACCTCCAGCTGTCCTCTCTGAAAAATAACATTGTTACCAGCACAACTCAAATCAAGAAAAGACCTAACATAATTTTAAAACACCTGGCAAGAAAATTTTGGATTCATGGTGGAAACTAGTGACAAACATATATCCAGAAATGTGATTAAGACCACTATACTAGCATACACACAGTTTAGGGCAAGCGTCCCCTGTAACTGCAATGCCTTTACCATACTGAAATCTTTACTATATTATTTGTAAAGTGTTATTCAACATTTAAAATTTTAAACAATAAATTCAAAGAAGTCGACCTATACAATGACAATTCACAAAGACTAATGAGGTGAAGATTGAGAATTACCCCAGGAAACAATGCTGTATTTGAAATTTCTGAGTTCAAATTGACGTTAGTGAGTGATACCACAATTCATCTGCAGTGCTTTGCCTTGGTTTTCAACATGAGAGAGAAAGAACTACTACACCTTTGTAGATGTAACATTGATTGGATTTGTATCATTTTTGTTTATTAGCTTGATATGGTAATTATATTTTAATTATAATCCTAATAATAATAATAATACTGTACTTTAGACAAGGAATTTTGGAGATTATATTGTTATTTGTACATTGTTCAGTGAATTATGTCCATTATCAAAATAATTATTATATTTAATTCCATTCATAGCAGCTCATAAGAAATTTTTCATTACATGTAGAGACTTTGATTACTTTGACTAATTGATTTTGAGTCTGGCAATACGTTTGTCTAGAGTGTTGTATGTCATAAGCATAAATGCTGTAATTTATCTAACATGGATAACTCTTTAACATTAAAATGTTTTATTAATTCCCCCAAGTATAATGCAAACTTGTGACACATGGTTAGCATCCTTTCTCTCAAATCGTTCACAAACCGAAAGTAATGGTCAAGAATTACATATATGTCCACTCCACTCCCAGTTCTATTTCTGATATATACCCCAGGTTCAGGTAGGTGGATCAACACCTAGTCCCATCAGAGATGCATGATAAAAAAAGGAGATTCTGTGTGCAGATCACAACACTCTATGCACGTTAAAGATCCCTTGGCTGTTTACAAGGCAGTCTCGGGAAAATAAAAAATTCAACCCACAAAAAACTCTTGAGATCCTCTTAGTTGTCTTTGATTTGATTCACCCACATCCACAACTATGGTGTTCTGAGGTTTTGGGTAGGATTTTTAATTCGCCCGGACTGCCCTGTAAACAGCCAAGGGATCTTTAACGTGCAAAGAGTGTTGTGATCTGCACACCGGGACCTCCTTTTATCGTCCGTCTCCGATGGGACTAAGTGTCGATCCATCTTCCTAGACCAGGAGGGTAGATTTTGCTAAAAAAAACATGAGAAAATGTTTCAACTGTTGGCTTGGCTTAAACCAACTACCATGCCTCTGGACTACTGAGTTTCCTCTTAGTAGTGGATGTGGGTAAATCAAATCAAATCCCCAATATTACACTCTGAACTCATTTGCAATAAATTCTCAAACTGTCGTGGGACACTCATTGGCAGATGCATACACAGACAAATAACAAACTAATAATTGAAATTATGGTAATGTGACTTTGTGGCGTTGCATAGTAAGCTTTGTTTACCACACAACAAAACAAAACAAAAGCAAAAAAACAAGTCAAAACATGTAAACAGGAATTATATTAAATCACACACTTACTTGCACTACAGGGAAAATGTGAATGAAGTCAAGACCTTGAATCTGATGAGGCTCAATGCGATGAGGACATTTCATTCGCGGCAAAACAGCAACAATGGACTCTGTTAAGGAGCTTAAATTCACAGAGAAATGAAAATGATGACAATTTTAATGAGAAAAGATTACTGGGGCACGGTGGTTGGCTCAAGCTAGAGGGTCAAGATAAGAATTAAGATGTTTTTTGCATGAGCACTGAAAATTTGCCAGGATCTCTTTTCCTCGTATTTATTTTTAAATCTCATTACACAGGGACTTAAAAAAATCCTGCAACTCTTCAATAAGTAAAATAGTATTGAAAAACAACAACACATCATTTACTTAAAAATAACCATAAAATCGATTAAGAAAGACAACAACAAATTACGGAGGCAATAGAAAATTGTGATAAAATGCAAACAACATTAATGACAATATATATATTATATTATAAGCATAAGGCCTAAAATCAATGACATTATGATGAAAGCCCTGACAGAGACTTACATCTTTTGTCCAATTGTAGAATTTTCTTGGAAGAGAAGGTCAACATCCACGTCAAAATTACAAGTAGTGATGCACCAAGTCATTCCACCTACAACCTAGAAAGTCAAAAATGTATACTTTTTAAAAATTACTCTCCTTGTGTTATTGGGTCATTTCTAATATTATATATACACTAATAGCTAGATGATTTGATGTGCTACAACATGACTGTCCTAAGCCTTTTTTTCTAAAACATTTGACTGTAAAATAATAAACGTTTTATGACAGAACATTGAAACTTTAGAAATGCACATTAGGCAGAAAAATCTTCAAGCAGTAAAAACAAATATGTCCTGATATCTTATTGTATTGTCAAACAATTGACCATCATGGCTTTATAAACATGAAGAGTTATTTTTGTCAACAAGTCATACAGAAATACATTTCCAATCTGTCCTAAAGGGACATGACAAATATTTTTTGTAATGATCAAAACAATAGAAATTATGGTATACAGTATATCACCTATGAGTACAGAAATTGGTTCACACAAATTGTGAGAGGATAGTCAAGAAAAACGACCACCACAGCATGCTGGCGCTGGGGTGATAATTTATATCCAGTACCAACCAAGCTTAAATAACTTTAAATCAGAGGATACAAAAAATATTGATAAAATAAGAATACTATCAAAATAGAAAAAAGGCAACAAAATTAAGTTTAACAGTCAGATGAACATTGATGATACGGCTGAATAAGGACAAACAGAACAAACGTAAGAATTAACAAACCAATATCCACTAAAAAAATGTTGTGATATTGTATAAAGCTTGGACGAATATCAAAAAAATATTTTGGTTCAATTGTATGAAAACATCAAAAACAATTTACATTTTTTTGTTCTTTTCATAAATGCCCTTCTGTGACATCCTTTTCTCAGTGTTACTTGCACAAATTCATGATAAATGTGCATCAGATGTAAAAAATTATTTGTTGTCAATAACAAATTACTAAGCATTACCAGTGTGGGTCATAGCTCTGCCATGACTTTTTTTTATGAATGACTTTAGGTCTTTACAAAACCAAATTGTAGATGTATAAAAATGAGATACACATGAAACAACACATTAATATGATTTATTTGTATAAAGAACCTAACACACATAGTATATTATATGAACTTTTTGCCTCAAAAGTACTGTGCCATAAGGAATTACCCAGCTACCTCATGTTTGGTTTCACATTAGAAACCAGTCAACAGATGATCGTTTTTTGTCCTTTGTTTGCTCCTTATTTAATATTTTTGGGTATCATATCAACGTTTTCAAAATATATTATTATCGGACTCTTATGCTTACAATGTTAAAATTAATCAATAACAGAAGACGTTTTAATTTCAAAATAAAAAAGAACAATTCTTAATCAGCCCTGAATGTTTAGGCACCCTTGCTTATCTGTGCAATAGTTGCTTCAAAGCAAATAAGTAACGGAAACAATAAAATCATGTCAGTCTAATTTCCAAACTTAAAATCAATCACTGAAAGTCAGGACAATATGACAACTGTATCATTAAACGATCTTTTAAAAAATCTTTATTAAATAAGAAATAATCTCTGCCATAGAAATGTGGATACAGACATTTACATTTCGTTTTTATAAAGACTTGAGGTGCACTTACTTTGTCAAAAGGAGATAATCCCTTGATTCTTGCACGAAAATAGCCTGCTGCGAGCAATAAATCAATAGTTTGCTGAAGTTTGACATTTTGTTCTTCATCTTCTCTAGTTTCAACCTGATTGAAAGAAAACAGGAAAAATTTTTTAATTTATTTATGATAACCAACATTTTGAGACGGAACAATTACGGTTCTCAGCACACAATCGATCACGTTTGGTGGCTAAGATTGTTTCCGCTTATTCCTTGTATTTGTCTCATTTCTGTTTCTGTGGGACATTAATATTATTTAATGACATGTCTGGCACGTGCGAGGCAAGTCCCGATGTGTGGCTTAGTCAAGAATGGTTCCTTGCTTAGCCTAGCAGGGAGTGGTCGGACAAAGGACAACCCATTATTTTCTACATTCCTAGTCAGATCACTTAATTTTTTTTTTAATGAAATCTCATCCATCTAGTCATTTATACTTGGCAGCAGCTAAAAGAAAATTACGCTTAGGCTGCCAAACATTTTAATAATAATAATAATAATAATAATAATAATAAGTTACTTGTATCTAAGGCACTTCTCAGAAATCGCACAGCTGTATACAAGCGATAAACAGCCGGAATAGTTCTAGAACTGTTTTAAGATGTGATTTAAAAGGTGAGTAGCTAGTACAGTTTCCGGAAACATCAGGGTTGCCAAGTTTGAAAAGTCAAAATGGGGGACACTGGGAGGTAAAATGAGGGACAGTGAGACCGACCGACGTATTTCATAAATCCATACACACGCAAGCACAGAATAGGATATTCTCTCATTCCACACCTAGTTATCACTGACCTTTGTATAAATTTAGATATAAATTTCTAGATTTTTCTATGGATTTCAGTTTTAGAAGTAGCTAGGACATACCAAGGACACAAAATCAATATGAATGACAAACAATCTAGGGTCTAATTTAGATTAGACTCAAAGCACCAATATGGAATAAAGCATATACTTCTATAAGCCATGATTATTGATTCAGCCACACCTCCAATGTCCAAAGATTAATTACAGTACAAAATGAAGGAGAAAGTTATATGACTAGCAGTAGGAGTCTTCACTATAATTCTATCAGTGTCCTCTCACTCTCACAGTTTTTAAATTAAATTAAATAAATGCTTTTGGTTTACAATCTGTGCTTGGCAAAGTTGGCCAAAGCAACAGTTGTAGCTGATTTGTAAGCCTTCAGAAGGGCTAGAGATGGATTCCATTGAAAGCAATGGAGAGTAATTTGCTTTAATACAGGCAATGACTTGTAAGTCGATGTTCAAAGGATCTTGACTAAACTATCAACGCATAAAAAAATCGGCATATATGTGATTAATATCCCTTTGTGGGACAGGTGACGGGTATGCGGGACAGACGACGGTAATGCGGGGCACTTGGCAACTCTGTAATATCCCCAGACAACACTTTGAGATGAGGGATGAACACCATATAAAGAAGGTTTCCAAGACTGTCCTCCTCAAGGAAGAACAGAAGTTTGTTGATTGGCTGATCGAGTCTTCCAGGAGGGCCTGTGGTCACAGCAAACATCAATCTATAAACCTATCCAGATTAATCTAAATACAGTGTGAATTGTGTCTAGAAGTAAGATGGTAGTCTGGCACGGGCAAGTCAGTGGTCGGGGATCAACAAAGTGGCCTGAAACTGGCCTATTTGAGTTACCATCAAAGATGTCATTTTTTTTACTGTTTGACTTCAGTTTAATATTAGTTTAGCATTTTTGTTGTTGCAGGCATACTTTGCTCTGTGATTAAGCCATTTTCATTGCATTGGATTGTGTCTAGGGTTGAGTAGGACTACTGAATCATTTAAGGTACTCCTTAACTCATTCAATGCCAGGGGGTTTCACGTTTGTGCCAGACCATTTTGAGACCAGCCCATGCAATCGACACTAGATCAATTAGTTCTGATTATCAGAAATGGTTTGAGAGAAAGCTATACACATATTACATACCAAATTGAAGGTAAAAAGAGGTAGAATATGAAAACAAAAGAGACAAAATATGAGATACAAGGGGAGATAATCAACATGGGAACGATAAACAATTTTCAGGGAAGACAATTCACAAAACAATTTTGCATGCTTACAGCCCATTGACATCCACCAGAGCAATTATATCCAAAATGTGATGTTATATTCATAAAAAGAATTTATTTTCCAACAGAATGCAGTTGATTGATTGAAAATTGTTCAATTCAAACTTTTTTATGATTTTTTTTCTAAAATGACGAATAATAATAAAATTGAAACAAAAATTTTTTTGCGAGTCTTTTTCAGTTTTTGTATAAACTATTGTCTTTAGATCAAAAGGTCTTTTTCAGTGTGGAATTTTCTAAAACATCCTTTTGCACAGAGATGAGGATTTCCTGTACAGCCAATACAATAAAATGTTGATCTTTTCTTTATTTTTGAAATTGCGCAATAAACACATTGACGATCACGGCCGTCATGGTCGATCAGGTGAGTGTTCCCTGAAAGCCGCTCATTTGCAGTGACGATTGGCTTCCTTCCAGGTTTGGCTGGGACAGGTTCAGCAGTCGCAAGAGTGATTGGTGCTTCAGGGCCAGGTGGAAATGACAAGGCAGTCAACTGTAATATAAGTGTTTCCTTGAAATCGGAAAGAGGCATTGGTTTCCTCCCCTCTTCTTGGGCGAGAAGAAAAAGGATGTGGGCATTTACTTGGACCACCTCTAAAATCCAAGTAAATATCTTCTTCCACCATTTGATGGTTTTGCGACCGTGTGCTCCGTAATAGGAGACCTGTTGATCAACACGATCGCAGCCGTTCATTGAACTATTATAGGCATTTATAACGGCAGGCTTGCGCACCTCACGGCGACCCTCTACCCTTGCGACGTAGCCGACGTTGCTGTGGGTTGTTATAACATGGCATGGCTTCTTTGCTTTCTTGTCTTTCCATGTTACAGAAAGCAGGTCATTACCTTCTTTTTTATGCCATTTGGCTTCCATGTGCCCCAGCTTTTGTGTTTTCCAAACCAGAGGGAAGCCTTTGCGGTTTTGCACGGTCCTCGTGTAATTCATGCCTTTTGATTGCAGGAATTCAATAAGAGCATAGGTCGTGTAGTAACGATCTGCAAAAAGGTGGTGGTGGCGATTTAGCGGTCCCAGAAGTGTGTCAAACACTTTGATGGCATGTCCTGATGTGGGGTCGAGAGCAGGGTTGTATGCCGTCTTACTTCCAAAATAAATCAGAAGATTGACGACATATCCAGTTGTTGAATCACAAAGACCGAAAGTCTTTATGTGATATTTGGCGTGTTTTGAGGCATTGAATTGTTTGTGTTGAAACCTTCCCTTGTAGCCAATGACCATTTCGTCAAGACTAAGGTTTTCATAGGGATAAAAACATTCACGGAATTGAGCCAGTATCTTATTTACGAAGGGCTCGATCTTTGCTGTATCTTGTGCGTCTGACTCGCTGGCATGAAGCATGGTGTGGATAAGAAGTTGGAATTTATTTCTTGAAAACATTTTTCCATACCAAGGGGTATGCTTGAATGACTTTGTTGAGAAATAGTCACTATATTTTGGTCGATTGCTCATGCCCATACTGATGAGGACAGCAATAAACCTCAGGAATTCAGTACGGCCGACAGGTTGCCATTGGTGAAGTCGTGAACTTTTCGTCAAAGGTGCGTTCTTTTGAATTACAAGTTCACTGTATGAATTGATGTATTCAACAAGCTGCTCTACAATTTCATCAGTAAATAATGCACTGAAAAATTCCAAAGGAGTGTTGTTAGCTCCAAGACTATGAAGAAGAGACCCACTGTTGACATCTCTGAAATGGGATCTGCCTGCTTCCTCATTATCACGTGCTGGTCGCCAGCCGTTGATGTCAATACGATCCTCCGCATCATCACTCGAACTAGAATCTATGCCAGATGCTCTAGGTCTAAATCTACCTGCTAACAAAGATAAAGGTCTGCTGATTTTTGACCTCAGACCTCCCCTATTTACAGTGTTAGGCCTAGGCCTTTTAGCAGGAAGAATAGGTGTATCATCACTATCATCTTCACTCGATCTTACTGAACTAGAATCCGGATCAACAGGTTCTGAATTGAAATCCTCGTCACTGTTGTTTTGTAATTCAACACTAGATCTAGTATCCTCACTTGCATCGCTTTCTTGTTCCATCAATTGATAGAATAAAGCCGAGGCTTGCTTAGTATTCATCCTTCGGTTGCATAAACCCGATGGGCCAGGAGTGGCGTAGTCATTGTTATTGTTTACTTTTGACAGAATTGAGACTGAGACGTTGTGATTGTTGTAAACAGTAAAAATGCATTCGAAAATGGTGACCGACGCTTTATTTTGGGAAGAAACTAGTTGCTGAGAGTTATCGTTCATATCGGTAGCATCAAAAGTTGCATGGGTTCGCACACGAAACAAAAATAGTAGACCTAACCATATCGACGATCTATCGTCGATCGGTCCTAACGCGGTAACCTATATCGACGATGAGTCGTCGATTGGCATTGAATGAGTTAAAGAAAGATACGATATGTCACATTTGACCCAGAAATAGTTCAAAATAGTTAGCCAGATAAGAATATTTTACCTTGCCAAATTGTTTTAAATGGGCATGAAGCGAAAATAAGGGATGAGCTTCAGGGGGGTGCCCCCCCCTCGACTACATGACCAACCAATGAGAAAAAAGGGGGGTTCAGGTGAGTCCCCCCCCTGATTATGCAAGAACCTACTTTTAAAACAAAGAGGAGGGATTTACAACTACCCCTGAAAAAGAGTCCAAAGATAGAATAGATAGATCTAGATCTACATCGATATTCAAGAAAATACCTTAAATAATTTATATAGATTCTAAATTCTGATACTGATAGATCACGATTAGATAAATGATCATCATAGTTTACGTTTTATTTTTAAAATCACATTTATTTAGGCCTATATTTTGGCATTATAGATCTAGATTAGATCTCAAAGTTAAACACCACCTAGCCACTGTTTTTAGTTACATTTATTTCAGGGTCAAACGGGACATCGCATCTTAAGGAGTGCTCATAAAAATACATTTCAGTTACCTCAACCTTATTCCCATCGGCATCGACAGCTCCGTATTTCTCGGATCCTGAACGTATTCTACCAGCGAAGATACTCCCTGTGTAGCCGCCATTTTGTAGCTTCAAGGAATCATGTGACTTTTGTTGGTTGTTTGTGTAGGGTCTAACGGAAGTAGGCCCCTCTCACCAGGAGGAGTTTCCATTCCAAATGTAGTGAACCTCATACACAAACATGACCAATAAATACGCCAATTTCATTGGCTAATATTTGTCAGCCGAGACGTGTGTTGTATAGGCTTATGTTGTGGTGTGGTGAATGGTGTGGTGTGATACGAAAAGGCGGTCACCGGCTGGGTCATGCATGATCTGGAGACATAGAAATACGCGGGGGCTATTATCAAGTCTTTGCGGCTATATCAAAACAAGATAGTAGGACACCCATCTTGACATATTGAAAACAAACGTTGACCGAGTAAATAATGTAGGTTCAGGTCAGCGGTAAGCATACATCAATGTTCTTTCACTGATATGAAATCTGGACGAGATCTAGACGAGCTGGATCTTACATTACTGTTGATCTAAACAGATTTATAGTCCGAGGTAAGTCAGGATTTTATTTTAGTAGGTCTATAGATTCTAGATATCTAGATCTAGATACTAGATCTAGATCAAGGCTTAGCCTATCCTATCAGTTTGGATCATTTTTTCGTGTTGTAGATCTAAAAATTTATAAATCTATCAGTCGACTCGGATCTAGATCTAGAGCAAAAGTCTATTAGATCTAGATCTAGATCTCTAGATTAGCATTAAAATTTTAGACAGATCTTCTAGATCTAAATCTAAATCTAGATCTAGATCTAGATCTACTAATAGGTATCTAGAGAATCTAGATCTAGATTTAGTTTGTCTTTATCCCCAAATCACTCTGCCTATTCTAGATCTAAATATATCTAGATTCTATCTTACATCTGTTTTAGATAAATACTCTAGATCTAGAAACAGAATCTAGATCTAGATCTAGATATCTTTAGCTCAGATTAGAGGGGGGCGGGGTTAGAAGTTAGAGTTTATTAGTAGAAAACATAACTAGATCTAGATCTAGAGCTAGATTGAATCTTTAAAGAGAGCTAGTACTAAGAATGGGTTCTGTTTAGCAATTGATGTCCCAGTGATACAATATAGTGAGCGATTAAATTCCTGCTGTCATAAAGCCCCCCCCCCTGAATAAAATTCTAAAATAAGATAGATGTATATTAATACTCAATAAAATGCTTATAAATACACATTATACATATATATAGATATTATAATATATTAGATCTATAGCTGATAATTACCTAGATCTATTTACCCAGATGATTGACAACTTCACATGCTAGCCAAAGCGCTGTACAACTGGCAATGCATGTTATGTTATTGTTATTCATGGTGTTAGTGGAGAAGGTTACATATTTGTCATTCCTGTAAATAACACCCACGAAGCACATATCATGTAGCCCTGATCGCCTCCACCCAGGCAGCCCTGCCCTGTCGTTGAACATGATATTTGATAAGACTGGCTTTAACCAAAATGATTGACACCCTTCTAGCAGGAACACTAAAGCAGGGTGTATTGTAGTTGTGTTGGTGGGGAAAGTTACGTGTTTAACCTTTTATGATAGGCCCAAATGTACATTTTCAAAAGATATTTGAGTAGGTAATTTAGTCTGGATGTTTTTCTCAGTAAGAGATTAAAATCTGTTGCATGTATGGTATTGGAATGTTTCCTTTTCGTTCAAATGCATTGTAATGTAGCAAAAATCCCACTGAAAGTGACATGTTCTTTCAGGCTCTCATAAGTTTACATCATGTCACAATACATTGAGTGAAATAAGAAAGTTAATGCACAAATGATTTCCAAGATTGATGTTCCTAATATTTTTATGTCCACCCTTAATATAGTTAATACCTTGTAGAATTTATGAATGTCTGGTTCCTATAAAAAGCCTACCGTGATTACATGTTCGACCGTACTTATATTGTATCATTCTATATGACTAGCCAAAATAAGATCCTTGTATATATATTGTACACATTTTGTATTATTTCAAGGAGATAAATGTATGTCAAATTGATTTCTTTTGATGTATAATACCTGTTTCTAGTCTAATGTACTTTAAATTTTAAATCTTATTACAGGAATCATTTGCAAGAATGGCGAACAATATCAAGTCAATTGTTGCCAGAGGTGCTGTACTCTTTTTTATAGGAGTTTTCTTCTCATTAGTTCTTAATCTTCTCCAAGTCCAACGACAAGTGACTGTGTTCCCACCGGAAGTTTTGCAAGCCTCTTTTCATCAGCCTGGTGGGTACCTCCAAGTTGTGGAACTGCAGCAGGTGAGTAGAACCCATGACAATTTGTCTGGAAGTGATACAAATTGAGATCTACAATCATGCTCTGATTTAGTTGCTACGTTCCTTTTCGTATATGCCTATCTTCAAATTTTTAATATTATGATATGTTCATAGTAATAACTAATGCTCATTTGTGTGTGTTAGAGGGAGAGAGATAGAGACAAACACACTGTCATACAGACAGGATGAGAGGTTGAGATCGCTGGTATAGTTTTTAATTGTTGATGTCAATTTAGGATCTATCTGGGTGATTGTTGTTCTTTTTTTATATAAAAGTTTCCAGCAATTTAATGAACATTTTTTTAATATAATGTAAAAGGTGATTCCCAGGTCTTATGCAATGTATCAGTTTGTACTATTTCGCTAAGTTACATGAGGTGGTATATCTCTATATATATGACATATTAATGATCTTTTCTCTTTTATCAGCTGTGATTGGATTACTTTATCCATGCCTTGATCAAGTTCTGGGAGAAGAGCTACGATACAAGAGAGAGTGGAGCAGTGTTATGAGATGTGTTGCTGTATTTGTTGGGATAAATCATGCCAGTGCCGTATCCTTTTCAAACTTCTTTTATGAGTCATTGTGAATGCTTCCAAAGATTTTTATCTTCTCATCTACCAACTTAACGATAAAGAAGAGATAGGAAGACCAAGTAATTTCATCCTCCCCATCTCTTGCACCAACTATCTTCATGTCTTCCTACACCATATACCTTCGCTTTGGTCTTTCCTCTTCCTCCTGCCCGGTATGTCCATCCGCAGCTTGTTTGTATCCAATAGATTCCATATCTCTTCTCTTTACATGTCCGTACCATCTCAGTCTACTTTTTCAGAATGAAAACTTCAATTTCACTTTTTTTTTCACAAAACTTTATATATCAATCTGTTATGCACATTCTTCATTAACTCATAGACTACCCAAGGTTTGACACAAGATTATGGCGTGGGTACCCAAAAAAGTAGGGTGGTTTAAAAAAAAAAAAAATTTGTAACTTTTTTATTTCTTTTCATTTTCTCTTCATTTTTTAAACACAGTGTTCATAAGAGATCAAACTTTATATTGGCACCAATAAAAATCGGCTCTGTGTCGTTAGTTTGTCTGAGTGAAAGGGTGAAATCGAGAAGCTCAAGTCTTTTTGGGTGGAGACTCCATTCACACAATACACTACTTCCATCAGTAAATAGATGAAAACAATAATTGGAAAATGATGAGCCGATAAACTGATCAATAACAGTACGGTCTATGTTGTTTCTGACTTGTAGTACTAGTGATAGTAGATGTTTAGTTGGTTGGCAAAGAAAACGGGTTTAGTCGAAGGCTTGCACTGCCAGTAGTAAGAAAATCATAAAAAATCAACCGTTCACGCTAGAAAGTGTGTTCCGGTATAAAACGGAATTAAGTTAATAAGCCAAGAAGATGCTCCTTATCGCGTATATGCGACTTTCTATAGTTATGATCCAGCAGTGCTATGATAGCACATGTTCGACAATTGTACTGTGGGGTAAGTGTAGCGTGATCGCACCCGTGCAAAATGGTAGTCTATGATAAATATTCAGAAAATATGAATGCAATACCAAATTTCCTCCTTTTGTTTAAAAGAAAATCTCTCAGGAATGCTGAGCTCAGAAATACAATTTTTAGCTTCGACATTAGCAACACAATCATATTCAAATGAGATATTATTGCAAACATCAACTTTATGGAAATTTCAAGGAAATGGCTATAAAAAGAATACATATGCTTTGGGGTTTGTTGTCATATAAGTGGTTATAAGTCATCTTTTGACATGTCAGCTACTGATCAATCTGGCTCATGTAAGAATGATTCAAGCTTAGTGGTTTTTCCTAAAATAATAGAAACGTGAGAAATTTTAAAAACCTAAATAACGCTATATATCACACCCACTCCTACAAGAAATAGACATTAGAAAACAAACATCAAATGAATCATCAATACGCATAAAGAAGGGTTTACAACTGCCAAAGACAATGTCCACCTTTAAATAACATTCTCAGAGCTGTGGAAAAATGTCAATCATTTAATTTTAATGAGTTCTGGTTGGTTGAAAATGTACATATTGCGATTTGTAAAAAAATTATCAGGCGTCAATCATGTTCTATTAGGAAACATTGAATTGTGGTCCTGAAGTGAACAGGATATATCGCATTTTTGGAAATGGTGTATTGACAGAATTTTCAACCTGAAATATCACAGGCATAATTTCATATTATTTTTTCAAGTTCAGTCTACATTTGCGTTTTGTGATGAAACTTATCATGTGTAAACCGTTGCATTTTTTTGCGGGTGTAATTTTAATCAATCCTGCTCTTTACATTCTTTTTTTATTTGATAAATAGTTTTTGTATAGAAGAAGGGTTTGAAAATAAGATTATCAAAATGGAAATATAAAAATACACATCAGGAAGCTTTTTGTTGAACCTCAAATCTTGTGCATTCCAGAACAATATTTTGTCGCTTTAGGAAATCATATACGTCCTCTTTATTTTAATTGCTGTTTCCGAGTCATCTTTGCATTTACTACAAATGTCAGCCACTCCACCCAAAATGTGTTGCAATTATTTTGCTGTCATTTCCTACTTTTATTATGAATGCCTTAATTGTGCACATCATGTCATTTTCCTTAACCTGAAATAAGAAAATTGACTTTGCAAACAATATTCAGCTGTCGGTTAGCCTGGCAGCAATGTCTATTGGTTTGTGGTGGTTATTTGACCGCTCAAGATCAGGATTTGGCCTTGGCGTGAGCATTGCTGTGCTTGCAACTTTTGTTACTCAACTTCTCGTTTACAACGATGTGTATAGGTATGATTTTGACATTTCTGTTACGGCTGCATTATTTATTTCAGATACAATGTTTTGTTTCGATTACTTTATCAATATTTGACTTTGTTAGTAAACTAAGATAGTTGTCCAAGATATTGATATGTATCATACTCTCAAGAAATCACAATCAGCCCTTATTTTCAATCTGGACAGCATTAAAAATGAAGTTAATGGATTGAAACTGGCAACGTCCGCTTGTAGTGTGGGTTTATAAAATGCTATCAATAAAGCTTTACGCAAGAATAAATGATATCTATGGAAAGTTGTGGGTTTACTTCGTTAGTATGGCTTATCAAAATGTGTCAAGAGTTCAGGATTGTTCAATGAAAACCTCATGTCATGAGCAATGGCAATGAAATTCTTTGCCGATAAAGCTCCATCTATTTTCATTATAAAGCTGCAGGCCCTCAGAAGCCCTGTTAATTTCTACCCTGCTGGCCTAACAGTGTATTTACCTGTGCTAGCTCATTTCCTCAAGACAAGAGACATAACTCTTAAAAAAACTTAGACAAATTTTTTTTTTTAATCATTACACACAAACAATGCACATTACAAACATTTAAAAAAAATGCCACTTGTATAGACAGATAATTGAACTTTAATTTGGTATATTACATTAATAGTATAGAAGTCTGCAATCAAGCATTGAAAAGGAAAATTGCTCTACAATTCAACTAGCCGGGTGATTCGAAATGTAGGCGTCACTAAGCAACAAGTACACTGTACTCGATTACATGCGATACGAGGCCTATCCGCTGTGGGCGTGCGAGGGCCTATGCATCATGGGCGCTAGTGGCCGATAAGAGGATTAATGGGTTTTGTTTTGGGGTAGGTTTTTTTGTTTGTTTTGTTTAAGTTGATATTTGAATAAAAGGAAAGCACAATTTTTTATTCTACTCTAGTTGATGGTTTGTGACGGGTATCTATTTCACTTTCTGTCCTTAAGTTAGGATTAGTTAAACAGCATGCATTACAGTTTTTGTCAGAGTGCTATATCAAGAATGCCTGCCCATTTGTCAGGAGGTACCGGTAGTAAAAATTCTTTGCATGCATGGCAAACTTAAACTTCTCTTTGAACTGTGTTTTTAAAACTGTCAACATTTTAATTTTATTACATTTCAGATATACTGAACCAGATTTTCTATTTGTTTTGTCGTGGTTACCCTGTGTGTTCTTCTCTGGTGGTGTGACCATGGGGAATATAGGCAGGCAGCTAGCAACAGTAAGTGTTTCCTGATCGTCGCTGTTAATACTTTTTCATATTATTCACTCTTAAAAATTGACAATGACATGTTATTAGCAGATTTGCTTTCTTCAATTCATGGATGAATAAAGAAACAGAAAGGAAGATGGGGAAGGAGGGATGGATAGAAAGCCTGAAATTTATGAATGGGGGAGATAGATGGTGGCACAGAATAGCACAAAATGGGAAGAGATTACCCTGGACTTTGCAAATCCTCTCAGCTTGATTCTTGATAAAAGTTGTTTTGAACTGGAATTGATTTTGGTTTAAACTATTGTAAAATTTTGGATAAAAGTCCTAGAAAATAAGTGGTCTCATTGAAACGGAATTCTCGATTTAGTGTTCGTTTTTGGTGTGTTTTTTCACTCCAACTCTAAACATTTTTTATGCTTTTATGTGAAGGATAAAAATACTAATTCATTGACAAAGCAAAATCAGGGCATATAGATAGAAGGGCTATTGAATGTCATTGTGACAAACATCTTTGAAGATGGAGTACTTTTCAAAGAAATTTTTTTAGAAATTCACTGAGGCAATGAACCATAGAAGATTTAGCAATAGCGTCATTTTTAGAAATTCTTTCTTTCTTCTGTCTTTTTTTTTTACATAAAAAAAGATAATTTTGTTTTCATTGTTTGGCATGCTAGAGTCTAAAGGAGGTTGTGGGTATTCTATTGATGTCTTTGGGTGAGCTTTCATTTTGCTTTATAAATAACTACCCAGTCACTAGACTTTGGGTCGTGAGGCCCTGAGTCTGAATCGTGGCGAAGCTAGATCCTGCTTTCGTTTTCCTTGGTAAGACACGTAACATGCATTTTCCCACTTGATCCATGTGTGGATCAGTACCAGCAGGCCCTGGGCAGTGAATCCTGTCCAGGAGACAATGTACTAACATTGTCTGTTCCACCTCTTACTATAGAAAGTGAGTAGGCACCATGCTCTGTGGGTGATAATCGCTTTGGAAGTGCAGCTTCATTTACTTTTACACAGATTATGTTGGGGGAAAGACACTTGGATTTCTGTCAAATTCACAAAAGTGTCTTGTAAGTCGTGAGAGAAATGAATTTCCTGTCTGCCTGAAATTAACATCAATGATATTGTAGCCTTTCTTTCTTTAGTTTAACTGTGAGTGTTTCCTTTACCCATCCTGTTCTTTTATTTGTGTTTTCAGTTTCTTTTGAATTTCATTTTCATTATTTTCCATCATTTATGTGTCCATGTTTTTTTTTTAGATATTGATTACTGAAATGTGTTATGTGATGTTTCATGTATTGAAAATTAAAATATGGAACGGTTTTAAAAAGTATTTGAGGACATCTTTGATAATGAACACACTTTTTAAGTGACGTAAATAGTGTCTGTATTCTTCCACAGTATGACGGTAGCAGCTCTCAGACTTCAAGAGAGAAGAGAGATTGAAAATTACCTAATGACCTTCTTTGGATAATAATGCGCTTCCATCATATGGGAGCTAAACTGTGTTCTCCTTATCAACCTTTATCTCGGTACCAATACCAAATGGACTCACTATAGGCACACTAAACTGAAAACCACAGAGTTTATAATGCAATTGCAGCAAATCTGGAATTGACTGCTTTTCTCTACTCAGTGAGAGAATCAGCTTGCTCAGCTGTTTGAGTGCAAGTTCAACCCTTTCTGTCCAAGTTTTGTGATTTGTGAACATTTATGATGACAACTGTTTCATTCTAAAGGAGCTGCTGTGGTGTTGGAGTTTGGGTTTCTTTTCATTGAAAGGATTGAGGACCCGGTTTGGTGTATGTTTATGCATTCAACATGATCTAAAAAAAAATAATTTGATCTTGTGTAGTTTTGTTTTTTCCTCTAACAGTTGTGACATGTTTCTTTTACTCAGGTGTAATTAGGTGATGGATATATTTTTTTTCTTTAAAAAAAATGTGTCATGCTTCAATCAACTGCAAGCCATATCAGTGATTATCAGGGAGTGGTCATCGCTTTTTCTTTCTTTCTTTTTCAAATTCGTTTTTGCTTATTCCGTTGATTGAACCCTTTGTAAATTTGGGGGGGGGATATTTAAGAAGAAGAAAAGAAAAACCCAAACAAACTACCCCGTGATTAATGTGCATGTTGTTTGATAAATTTATCATTTTGACTGGGCCATGTCAGATACGTAGCTAATAGAAATGCAGTGGTGCAACTTTTGACCAGCATGGCTACACAGAGATGACTTGTTGACAGGGGCTAAATTTAACATATTCGGATATTGTTTGTATATATCTTGTTTGAACAACGTGAATTTATCACAGTTAAGGCTGGAATCTAAAATCTAGCAGTCTCTTTTCTTGCTGAAGATCATAGTTGGGGGGGCAATGTTCATAAAATAGCAATTTGCATAATTTCAGAATCTGTGATGTTTTATGTGAATTCAATTTTATTTCTGATGATTTGGTCTGAAATCCTATAAATCAAAAAAGTAACAAGGGTTTCAGACCAAGTCATCAGAAATAAACCCTTGTTACTCTTTTTTGATTTATAGGATTTCGTGAAGGAATGAACAAAGATGGTTCACCACTATTTAATAATAATATGCTTTCAAATCCCAACAGTTCCACATTTCAAGAATACTTCATTTAAATAGCAATTGTAACATACTCAAAACGAATTTAGAAAGCCAAACTGAGCTAATAAAACAACTTGAATGTTATATTGCATTTGAAAACAATGGAATAACTTCTTGGGGCAATAGCGTCTTTAATTTTTTCAGTAATCCAGAGTCATCTGTGCTACTCTGGCCGATCTGATATTTAAACATTCACTTGAAAGTCTGAAACTTACAAGTATACATTGACTGTATTGTTTTTATTCACAGAGTGCCAACATTAATTCAATTACAAAATGAGGCTTTTTGCAGTATGTAGGACAAAAGCTCAGTTTAAACATTGATCTGAGGAAAAGTCTTTGTGTATGTTCAAATATATATATAACATGTGTTGATGCTCATTGCACTGGCCATCTGCTGATGATCTTATTTAATTTGATGAATATATTCTGTGTAGAGCTTTGCTTGCCATGTATGCTGCCATTCAAGTGAATACATTCATCATGCTGTACATGCACACATTTCCAAACCTCCATGTTGTGGTCTGTTTATGGGTGCTCTGCAGTCACCACTTTCACTGTTATCACAAGTGCATCTGCTTTTTTAGTATGTCATCATCCTCAGCAAGTTATCAATATATTGATATTTTCATTAAGTTTAGTAAGCTATAAATCATTCTTTATGAGATGTCAGGCAGAGGAGGCCGAAGGAAAACATTCCTGCAAACATTTTCTGTGATACTTTGGAAGTCAGCGGTTTAGAATGCTTTTTTTCTTTTCTTTTTTATGCTGTTTCTTTATCAATGTTTAATTATCAGTTTGGAATAATCATGAGAGATGGTACTACATTGGGATGAGATTTAACCAGAGGCTCTTGAAGTGGCCAATGAGATTATGCCTGGTCTTTGAGAAATGGTAAATCGTTTTAAACCTAAGCTTGGTCAAGCAGTTTACCTCCAGTTGCCATATACTGAAATTTATCAGTGGAGATGTGGGCAAATGGATTTTGAAGACCGTAAGTTTTATCATTCACCTGGTCGTAGCATTGTGCTAAGAATAAGCCTATTGACAATAGATTCTAGTAAAAAACTTTTTTTTCACCCCACAGAAAATATTTGGTAGGCTTAGAGTACGGACACTTTACCGCAGGCATTATTCGCCCACGCCCACTATGTGTTTCTTGTCCTTGATTAAGTGACTTCGCTTTTGTTTCGATATCCCTTTCCTGCTCGACATTCAAATGTCACAGAATTTGGAGATTTGTTATTTTTTATAATTAGGTGGGGGTGGCTGTTTACAGGAAGCCCGGGCAAAATTGTTTTAATTTTACCAAAACCCTCAAGATCACCTTGGAAGTGGATGTGGGTAAAATTAAATCAAAATTCTTATGGCATTCAGAAATATTTTTTTTAACTTCCAAGCAAACAATTGACACAATACAACAACTAAATATAAGCAACAAATGACACATTTTAATGAACAATAAATGGCTGCACCTGCAAACACAAATGGCTGTGATCAGGAAACAAAAGCCTTAGAATCATTCATTCAGTGGCCGAGGTCAGAAGCTGTGACCACGCCCACCTGCAATACTGATTGTCTGCCTCTTTGTAAAACGGCAATGTGCTGTTTTCTGCACATTCGTTTAGACCAAACCGATATCGTCAATTCTATGGCATATTTTATGGTAAGTGGCTGCGCATAATGTACATATACTCTATCAGTATTTTGTTTTCACCTACTTCCATTTGTTTTTCTGTTTTTGTTATGATGGGGTTTCATTTAGAAAATGAGAGAGGCAGTTTTACTCTTTCATTTGTTTTCATATTTTGAAGATGACATGGGGGGGGGGTGCTGAATAAAAACTAAATTGTTTGTTCGTCAGGTGGTGCAGATTTGTAACGTTTCTTTGTAGCAAACTAGTTTTATCATTTTGTGATATAACTTCAAATATTCTTATGTAACAGAGAGAGGGAATAAAGATGAAGAAAGTTTAATTTTAATTTGAAACAATAATTCTTAACAAGCTTTTTAGACTTGAGAAGTCTTGAATTAAAATAAAAAATTCATGTATGTTTTTGAGTTTTGAAAGTGAAAGTATGGGAAAAGATGAATCTTTTCATAATGATTTGGTTGTCCCTTCCAGGAGTTAATTTTTCTAGTCAATAAAGTTCTTAGCTCCCTTTCAATCTCCGGTGTAATCCATTTTGTACAATTCTTGTGTGGCCCCATGTTTTATATTGAATTTTGTTTGTTGTATTGTCAATTCATACCTCACAGCATGTAAAGTTGATTTTCTTTAACTTTGAGCACAGTAAACTCTCAACCCAGTGCACCCAGAACCACCATGTTTTGCTTGTAGTTTTAAAATAGCCTGCCATAGGTTGTTATATTAATTTTTAGATCAAGACAATATTTTATTTTTTTTAAAGAATGTTTGCCTGCGATCAGGAAACTTTTTCTTGTTACTAATTTATCGATTTCTGGTCATGACAATGAACAGCCTGAGTAACATTGGTATCGAGGTAGATCTAATAATCATAAAACGTTCTCGATATCACCCACACTCTGTACAGTAATTTCTGAGTTTGAGAGACCCAGCTTTATTGAAAAGAATAATCATCATCCACCATTGTCTCTGGGAATGCTTGTGTATAAATATATATATATGTGTGTGTGAGCTGATACTTTAAGTTTGTATAGAATTCTTATTCTTTGACATTGAATGAAAGGGATATGACATGACTAAAGTGCAAGGGACAATGTACTTATATGTTTATCATTTTGCTATCAAATTTAAGCACAACGCTTGTTACATAATGTGTTCATCCACCTTTGTGTCTATATTGTCTGGCACCTAATAGGCCTACTTTGGTTGGTTACCTTTGTGGTTGCCATTTTTTTTTCTTCGCATTGGCATCTAGAGCAACAGTCAGAAAACGTTGCTAGGAGAGTTTTGGCCCCTTTACTTTTACGTTTCCATCAAGTTGATGACGCCTGCTTTAAACTAATGAAGATCTGGTAAAATGTCAGTCAATTCCAACCTGCCATAAGTGTAGTCTAACCAAAGCATGTCTTTGCCACAGTTTTAGATATATATATATACACATGTGTGTGTGTGTGTATTCCAATTGTAGTCATATACATTCTTTCCCATGGTCATCCTCCTCAGTATTAAAGCACTAATGATTGCTTGATCTGATTCATGGCCCTGGTTTTCATTGATACATGTTGCCTTGTACTTGAAACATGTCACGATATGGATCAGGTTTCTTTGTTTTATTTGGGATTTTAAAAAAAATAATTTTTATTTAAAAAAAACAATTTGTGTTGTTGTAAGTAACTCTTCTTCTATGAGTAATTTTCATTTTATCTAAATCTAGTCATTTTGGGGAGAATGGACATACCAACCATATATTTTTTTATTTTGTCAGTATAAACGTGGCCACCATATGCTTGTTTTGTAGCAGTTAGTAATTACGACTTTATCTTCACCACTCTAATCACCACTATAAATTTCATTCCAACAATTGAGATAGTTTATAGAGTTGGAGATAGTTTATAGAGTTGTCTCTTGATTCAAATTTAGCGTGAATGTCATCTCATGTTTGTTTTTGATTGGATCAAAAGTTGGAGAAAAACAAATTATACTTGTACTATTGCTCCTGCTGTTCCATCCACTGCAACAGTTTATTCTTCTCCCTTGTATGGGTGTTACAATATTCCAGGTGTAAATTTGTTTATACCGCTTGGCCTCTGAAAATATGAGAAAAAGAAGAGTCAAAAGAAATTCTAAAACAACCTAGCCAGCTGGTTTTTTCTCCCAATTTTTGCAGTCATAGCAGCAATACCATATAAGAATATGAACTTTTTGTTTTGTTGTTACCTGTGTACATGTAAAATTAAAAACTTGCTGCTGTACTACCTGTATTCCCAAACTCATTGGTACCAGTAGATTAGTTCGGGAATATCATACCATAGACATGCTAAGAAGGATCTTGGTTGGGACTTTGTCATGAATTTTGGGATTCTGTGTTTTCATTGAACACATGTTCAGGAAACATCCGTAAGAAGCTTTTGTAACCTGTCAAAGTCACATCTTCTACCTCCACATCATGTTTACTTGATCTTATTTTTGCACTTGGATTGGGTTTGAAAACTGGGAAATTGGCTAGAACATCAAAAGCAACATTTATTGTTCAAAATGTCTATACGATTAAATGGAGGAACCACATTGACACTAATGAAAGCCTGTTGTCTCACTGAAGGCAGTTAGAAAGTCAATGATCTCTTTTTTTTTTTAGGGGGAGGTGGTAGCTAGATGGTTGTTTTGTCTTTATCCTTCCGACTGTCACATATGCTCGTCTAGTAGTCAGTATTGTTTTACAATGGGGTTTTATTTTCCTTCCAAACTGAACAGGGCTTATTGTATAAGTCTACTTTGATTCTTATTTTGTTTCTCATGTCTGTCTCTAATCATCTTTTCTTTTAGGCTTGCTTAACATTTTTTCATTGTCACCTCAGGATTTGTCATGCACAGAAACATTCCTTACCTTAAGATTTCTCTTAGGTGACATTACATTATTTATATATGTGATGGTTGCAGTTCAAGCTGAGCTGTGCCAGGATGCACGTTGGTGGTTTGCAGATGCTGCTTGTAGGTTCTTCTATCCTTTATGTCGTTTTTCTTGCTGTTTCCTCTGAATTTGCCCTGATATTACCTCATTATACTGGATAGGATAGATTCGGTGAGATAAACACAAAATAATAAGCCAGAATGCTGAAGACATTCATTACCAAAGATAAACCGAGAGAATGCCCAACTACAAGTTGTTATACAAGGCTTACTTTGTGCACACAACACAGTCCAATTTTCTTTCATTTTGGTTTGTTGGTTGGCACCATGAGGCAAGGAAATGTAAGTGTATCAACCTTAATTTTTTGCTTTTTCACTTTCACACTTCCTTGCCTTTATTTTGGAACACTTGAGTTCTGTCCCAAGAGATACATTGTGTGAAGATGCCAAATCTCCATCTCTGGGTCAGGTTTGCTTTTGGTTGCCATGTAAAAAAATCCAAGTCGTTTTTGGCAGGTTAAAAACCACATTGGTCCATTATGAATACAGGACAATCTGGTCCTTGAGACATTTCAGGCATATTAAGATATAAGGCTTGTTTTGACAAACTGATAGTATACATCCAGTCAACTTCGCTTATGGACTGGTTGTGAGATGATTCTTTATTTTATTTTGTTTTTGTTTCTTTCTTTGGATGGATGTGGAAATAAGGATCAGTTGTGCTAATATTATGTGTTTGTTTTTGTGTTTTCACCATCTGTACAGGCATAGTGTGAATTTTCCACTTATGGTTCATGCTTGTTATGGCCAACATCTGTTTACAATAAATAAATATCTGTATAAAATGCCCAAGTGAGAATGTGAAAGAATATAGGCCTACTTTGATGCCCCATGAAAGTGATTTATTACATGCATTGTACTATATTGTCTCATGAAATGCCTTGTGAATATGTATATATCTCAAACGTGATGCTTCATGAAAGTATATACCTTGATGTCCCATGAAAATGTATATACATTGATGCTCTATGAAAATGTATATATACATTGATGCCCCATGAAAGTATATACCTTGATGTCCCATGAAAGTGCATATACATTGATGCTCTATGAAAGTGTATATATACATTTATGTCCCATGAAAGTGTATATACGTGTACTTTGATGATGCCTCATGAAAATGTGTAATATGCCTCTTTATTGAGGTATATGTAAAAATTACTACCAACCGAATTGACATTAAAATTTATTACATATTTATTATGTCAAAGTCAAAGAATATTTATTTGTCAGTCTTTCAGTGTCATGAATGTAAGGTTTATTTCCTTTTGATTTGTCCTTCAAAAAAAAAGAAATGAATGTATGTATGTGGAAACTCAAACCAGTAAATGCTTCCATTTGCTGATGATTTAGCTCTATTTGGAAAATCAGGAAGTAACATTCGTATAATATGCTGAATAATTAATTAAATAAATGAGAAATGAAAGTAATTGCAAAGAAAACAGAAGTAGTTAATTAAAGAAATTAAAACAAAAACTAAAGCTGGACAGAGAGATGTTAGAGTTAGAGCAAGATCAAAGTTACAGTTCGCTAGGAGTAATGATTAACTCGGAGGGAAAACTAAGAAAACAAATCAGCCATAGAATCCAAAATTCCTATTTTGAATATATCAACACAGTCCTATATGCATTTTTTAAGTTTTATAGGAGAGTTTAAAAAAACTTTATTTTCGCCAAAAGTTGATATGTTTTTGTGGAAACTTTCACAACTTCATCTAAACACATAAATAGAACTTTGAATGGGATATTATTGGATGTTTCCTTGATATCGCACTTACGACATATGACCACCATATAATTGTCGGGAAATACCGACATAACATCACATACGACTGTTCCTACGTCAATTGTCAAATGAGAATGTTGCTGCTGCAATTATGACCTTTTTAACTAATGGATTCAGATGGAATCCCAAAACTGAATTATTCTTCAAGTCAATTTTTTTTACTTTGATATATTGATATAATAATGAAAACATAATATTATCAGCCTGGTATGCAATGCCCATCATAGTATAACATGCAACCATTATAATCTTGGGCACGATTCCTAGCTCAGCACAATCCTTAATGATCAATGTGACTTTGGAAAAGTAATTTTACACACGTCTACATAACAGTGTTCGAGTATATGAATTAAGCAAACATGTGGCCAATGAGTTACATTTAAGAAAATCGTGAGGTTCCTGACATAGAGATTGGGCCAATGGTGGTTTCTTGGAACAGTGTCACTTAACACAGTTTCCTTTAGCGAAGGTACACCTAATACATACTAATGTAGCCTATTGATATGGTTGTCGGTAGGCCATGTTAGTGTAAGAGTAAGAGGTCTAATAACCAGTGTATAATAAGTATAATAATAACATCTTTGAGTTTGAGTACTGTGTAGCCACATGACCCTCCTATTCTCTCTCCATCATACACACGCACACTTGCACACTTATGTCTGATACTACATGTACATGTATTATCTTTCTTTTCGAAATCAATTTCTGATTCTCTCTCTCTCTCTCTCTCTCTCTCTCTCTCTCTCTCTCTCTCTCTCTCTCTCTCTCTCTCTCTATCTCTCTCTTTCTCTCTCTCTCTCTCTCCCTCTCCCTCTCCCCCCCCTCTCTCTCTCTCTCTCTCTCTCTCTCTCTCTCTCTCTCTCTCTCTCTCTCTCTCTCTCTCTCTCTTTTTCCTCCCTGAAGGACAAGGACATTGAATTTCAAATGAATCACGCCAACACAATACGTTGTTGTCTTAGCCCTACAGTACAATGTAGAAGCTGGTTTATTACTGAAGAAAAGTGGTATCGGTTTCATTCAGATTACTAAAACGCAACGAAAAAGAAATAACAGGACCCAACAAACCGATGGTAAAATTGAAGCCGAAAAGTAGGACAGAGTCCAAATAAAAGAAACCAACTAAAACAATTCTAATTTCATTTCACCTGGTCCCCAAAATGTGTGGAAAATATTTCCCCTTCCTCTCGACAAAGCGTTGATGACATTTAAGTTTGCATCCTGTGCCACACCCAGGTTTTAGCAGTCTTCGCTGCACCACTTTTCCCTTCTTCGACATGTACTCGTCGCCAGCGTTCCCTTTTCCTCTTTCTCTTATTGCTTGTCAATTCTTCTTGAGGTTTTCATTTTCTTCGTCCTCTATGTTCCCACGGTCTTCTTATCTTGTTTGAACTAATCCTAGGGTGGTATCAGTCAGAACTTGTGGATTTTCACCGGGTGGTTGAACTGTGTTGTCTGGTGGATTTTCGGTCAAACCTTGTAGATTTTCATGGGGTGGTTGATCTGTATTGTCTGGTGGATGTTCAGTCAGATCATGTGGATTTTCACGGGTATGTTGAACTGTATCGTCTGGTGGATTTTCAGTCAAGCCTTGTAGATTTTCACGGCTGGATGAATTCGTTCTGGAGTCATAATCCGCTGACGTTTGATAATATAAGTGGCACTGAATCACTGTCATACTCCTCTTCATCGTTTTGGTCAAATGAGTTGACTAGTTTTAAAAGCTCCTACTCCCTACTCCAAAGAGATTCATCCTCCATAATAAGGCTATAATACACATAAAAATATGAATGCTAAAGAAAACACTCCAGCTTGATCACTTCAGTGAAATCAACAGCAATCAATGTATCAATCAACATATTACTGTTATCACACGATTTGACTTATGTTTCAGTTTGTTTTGATTCTTTTGTTGTTATTTAGATTAAGACACCTATAACATAATTCAGTGTTTACTGCTTTATCAATAAACAATATTATGGAGTAGAGACATTTCTCGAAAGCGAGATCAGATAACAGGGAGAAATTGACAACCTACCCCCTCCCTTTCTTTCCTCTGTGTAAGAGAGACAGATAGAGAGAAAGACAGACAGATACAGAGAGAGACAGACAGACACAGAGGCAGGATGGAGAGAGATGGTGAGAGAACAGGAAAGAGGAGATTGGGAGAACAGGAGAGTGGGAGAACAAGAGAGAGGAGAGTGAGAGAACAGGAGAGAGGAGAGTGAGAAAACATGAGAGAGAAAGACAGAATCAGATAGAGAGATAGCGATACAGAGAGATGGAGATTGATAAATTATGATTAATTAATTACTTCGTTTTACAAGTATTTGCATCATATAAATTGTATTATTATCACCAACCTGTTAGTGGAACCCTTAGTAAACGTTTTATTCTAATGATGAGTGGTGTTGATGAAGGTCATTCGTAATGAAGTGCAGTACAGGTCGTATGTGCATACACAGCGTGAATATCCTCGGTGTCACCCGTGTTGACAGGGAACACGGTCGTACATACAACCATGCGTCACGCGCATCAAGTGCGCCTTGAATTTTCGTCGGGGAACGAAGTCGTATGTAACAATACGACTCTTTTCCCTGCGATTATTACTGACCTGCGAGTACGACCTTTTTTAAAGGCTTATGACGTGAAAACTAACCTCCGGATGTAGAAATAGACCAGCTCAACCGATCCGGCGTGGCTGACAACATAGAAATCGATTATAAAAACAAAATTGAATATTTTGCACTTACGACCCTTTTCTCGAACGGTGACGATATACCAGCTAGGAAAGGCATTTATAGGTAAACAAGAATTGTCAACTAAAATTAAAATGGCAGTATATAACACAGTTTATTGTCCTGATCTTCTCAATGGCAGTGAAACCTGTACCTTAGACCGTACTAAAAAGAATTATAGGAAAAACTAATAATTGACAAAATCAGAAACACAACAATAAGAGATCAGATCAAATCAGAGTGCATCAAAACTGAGATAGAAATAAATCTACTCAGATGGTTTGGGCATGTAAATAGAATGAATGATAAGAGAAAAGCTAAATCAATACATGCATACATACAATGCTAAAGCCCAAAGTAAAAGACCAACAGGCAGACTTGGAGTAAGTTGGAGAAAATGGGAAGAAGATACTTTCACGGAAGGAATAAGAAAATGTCAGGACAGGCTAGCCTGGAGAAAGATCATTTTCAGCATCTAAACTCATACACCATTAGGTAGAATGGTAACTAATAATTTAATAAAGAAAGAAAGAATTCAGAGCGGAGTTTATAGGATACTACGAAAAGGGCAAACTGAATTTCAAGAGGGAAGAGGCACGACTATTGAATAAATATTCATCCTGAGGAACCTTTGTCACTGATCTTGGACTTGGACCAAAATACAAAGGACGACTAGTCACCACAATGTCGTTGCCAATAACAATGACTAAAACCTCAAAGGAATGCCAAACAACGACTTCCTGTTAACATCTTACAAGGACCTCCAGAAAATAAAACATCGCTACTAATCGAAGCGACTGGAAAATCTGCACAGAAATCAGGGAGGCTGCTAAGTCTGACGACTATGCATGTGGATGACCTTAAGTCAGTAGTCATGTCAGTACTGCTGTATGGATGTGAAACTTGGACGCTAATGAAAGGGGAGGAGAAAAGATTTAACCCATTCCAAACAAAATGTATGAGACGAATCTCAGGACAAGATTAAGATGGCAACAACACATGACTTACAAGCAACAAGCAAATATTTGAGAAGAAATCAACAATGAGATGAGGAGAAAACGGTGGCCGTGGATAGGCAACATCTTACTTAAAGGACAAGGAAATTACTGCTGTTTCCTTGGGGTGGACACCAGAGGGATAGAGAGACAGAGAACTCCCAAAAACGAAACGGTGGAGAAAGATAGAGGTGGCCTTTTTAAAAGAGCCAGAAGAGTAGCCCAGGATTGACAAAATTGGAGGGAACAAATTCAGACCTTAAAATAATAATATGTGCCTCCTGAGATGTAAGGTAAGGCAATTTCATTCAAGGTCCTTCGAACTCCCTGGGGAGCATACAAACAATACAGCAACCTGTTAGGCCCTTCGTACTAACACTTTGACGAAACCTTTCTCTACCTATAGCTGGGTACTCGTTTACACCTGAATCAAGTGAAGAAAGCAGAGTGTAGTACTTTTCCTGAGAGTACAACGTTGTAAAACCCACCTAGGCTAGTCATGGGTTTTGAACCAGCGTGGTCGTGATTACCAGCTCGTAACACTACCATTTCGCTACAACACGTTTTAATTGCTGAAATATTTGAATTGACTCCTTTAACTTAAAAAAGGAGCTTATGATATAAATTAATCTGCAAGCTGTAATATCATCATCATATTCTTTCTCGAAGAATCCAGACGTCTACGCCCAATCTTTGTATTCTTGTGTCTTCCTAACAACTAACGTAATCAATTACTCAGTACTGCTGTCGCGACATATGCTTTTGATTTTAACCAAATCTACTAGTATCTTTGCTTTAACTAAACAACCAAATGTGCATTTTAATGTGGTGCACTTAAATTAAAGTCCTCAGTGAGATTAATTTCAACGAGCTGCTTGTTTCAGTCTTAGTGCGCTAGGATAAAAATGAGTGAAGGTGGATATAAATGTGATAGATAATATCATACATTGTGGTCTGATCTCATTTACAATTGCACAATCTGAAATATTATCATAACTCCATCTTAGTTGATTGCTATTGTTAATATTAAAGAGCCCTATACTACACGGTCACACTTTGAAGAGACACGGCCGTACTATACGTTGGTCAGAATTTTGGTCATGCGCATAACACGCTGACATCAGACGGACTGACAACCAGTTTGATCGTCTGGTTCGGAAGTTTAACGGTGTACCAGTGCCATACATATGGCCATAGATACTAGAGAACTTTTCTATTATCTTTGGTATGACATACCGGAGAAGATATCACTATCAGGTGTAGTCTGACATTTTGCCAACATACGTAGCCATCTGTCGACGAGTGTTCACCCCACGACCGACATCGTATGTGTGACGTCACAGGCTGGACGTTACTATTTCCAGTGAAAATATATCCATGGGAAATCGACCACACAAAAACATAATTGATTTCATTTTCGAAACAAGCGACCATGAATTAAGCCAATACCGGTACTCGAGCAGATTTTACTCCTTTTTAAAAATAAGAAAAATAAAAATCATGAATGATTTCCATATTACGTCAAGACCTAAATATTTATCACTCTTATTCAAGATGATAGGGACCGTTGAAAGAGAAGCTGGAGAGGCTGCTTGTCGGAGTCATAACGAATATAAACGTAATCGACTGATGCCTAACTGATTGAAGGTAAGTCAGGACTGGTTGGTTTCCATGGAACCTTGGTGCTGGTGGTTTAATGGAGCGCATTTTGTGTATGTAGTGTCTCAAGAACGTTAAGTCAGGGCTCTATTGTATGCGTACCGCATTCACCACATGCTAGCAAAAACTCACCGGGTGATTGAAGTGTCGAACCACAGACACGTTTTCCAAGTGATATCCATGGTCAACTCTCCAAGATGAGCGAATGCCCAATAAAGTCACGGGAAGCTCCGCAAACCAATCAGGACTGGTCACCTTAGACCACCAGCTCTGAGTGCTGATTTGAGTTGGCGATGAAGACGTTTGACCTTGCCATTCACCTTTAGGATGGTAGACAGTGGTTATACCAGCTTCGATGTCTAGGAGTTCGTTTAGTTGGGTCCAACTTTCAAAGTGAAGAGGTAAACGTTATTAAGTTTGCTAAAGGGACAAATTGCATTTACATTGTGAAATATAACACAAAGAGCATTCAAGAAGAAAATAGGCAAATATATAAAAAGAAAAGAAATCAGTCATCAAGGTCCAGCAAAACACAAGCTTTGAGTAAACTATTTTTTAAAAGTGAAAACTTTTTAAAAAAAAGTTCCTTGGTGTGTGCCCGACTATAGTATAGTAAGGACTTGTGTTTAACAATTAATTAAAATGTAACGTAATAAATGATAGTTATAGAGTATATTAATATTCAGACAAGGGTGAAGGAAACGTTGAGACGGACGTAGGTTGAAATTGGCGGGGGAAGGGGACCCAGGGTAATTATGCCAGGATGAGACAACCCGGACCTGTAACTTGCGAGAAGAGAAAGAGAGGGAGAGAGAGATTAATTAGAGAGAGAGAGAGAGAGAGAGAGATTAGATTAGAGAGAGAGAGAGAGAGAGAGAGAGAGAGAGAGAGAGAGAGAGAGAGAGAGAGAGAGAGAGAGAGAGAGAGAGAGAGAGAGAGAGAGAGAGACACACAGAGGGAGGGGGCGGATCAAGCATTGATTGAGTCGATTCGTTATCTATTCTTTTAAGCCATAATTATATTACTGTAGTGAGATATATAGGACTAATGGTATTAATGCTGGAGAAAAAAATTACGTCGAAATAATTGGACATTGTTTTGTTTTTGCATATGAAAACAACACAGCTAGAATCTAGATCTACTTTACTTCACTGTTGTGAGATAAAAACTGTTTCAAAGTAGTTCCATCATTTTGAGATTTAAGACATTACGTGGAATTCACGGTTTCATCGGTCTCCCCCCCCCACCCCCCCCCCCCCCAATCCTCCCAGTGCTGTCAGGTAAATTTTCATACAGTACAACGAAGAGTGTGTAGATCTAGGCGCTTCGTGTCTAGACACAGTACGCATTTCCCGCCATCTGGCGTTACGTACGTGAGAAGTATTTTCTATCCTTTACTCTTAACGCACTCGCTCTCAACTTTTCCTCTCTCTCGAATCTCACAACGGCCTCCCTCACATTTTAATCTGATGAACCAATGCTGTTGGCATCGCAGACAGTTTCTGGATGTGGAGTGGCCAACAGTGCAAGAAACGTTCTGCTGCTAGATCTAGATCTAGTACTATTTCTTTCTACATGAAGATTGTACTTCTTGTACTTAATATCGTTCGTTGTCTGAATAAAACCGACGTTGTGCTTTTGTGCCTCCTCATGCGGGGGACCTACTTTCGGTGAAGAGGAGTGAAAAGAATGTAACCAAGGAAGAAGTAAGAAATTGTTGTGTTTTTCTTCTTCCCTCTTCTTCCTCTTTAAGCTTATGGGTTCAGTTAGGTCAGCTGTGGAAAGAGGAGTCAGGAAATAAATTGCTGTATTTTAATGTAAATGTTATTCTGTTTACCAACTTGTTTTCAGGGCTTAGATCTAGAGTTATATTGTACTGCTTGTCATGAACACATGTAAATGTGTTTGGTTCTTACCACTACCCGCTCTGCGCCTTCTATTACTTCACCACGACAGATCTAATGAGTCATGGACCAAACAGAAATGGTACATACTATGATAATACATTTTTACTTATTAGTGTGATATTATTTATTATTTACCTACAATGTGTACCCCCCCACCACTCCTCCACGGTTTCCTCCCATTTTGTTAAAGGGTCACGGAATCTTTAAGGATACTGAGAAAATCTGTTTTATAATACAACTATGAATTCAAATTTACGAATGTCTCACGATAAGAACCTTCATCTAGATATAGACCGAATAGATTTAGATTCTAACTTACTTTCATGTTCACTTCAAACAATTCTTCCCACTGTAAAATAATACGTGTGTGAGCGGTTACAGTTTTATCTCTACCTGTTGTTTTGTTTGTTTGTTGTTGGGTGTTTTTATTTGTTTATTTGTTCACAGAGGATAACGACTGGCTTATAAATAGGAGCATGCGATAAACGAGAGGAAGGAACCAAGGAGGCTTGAGTATCTTTTTGGGTTTGCCTACCGACGCTTTCGATAACATATATGACGTTGCCACGACCTTTCACCCTTTTATGCAAATAAAAATAAATTTTAATGTATGACTCAGTCGAGTTATGATTTTACGGTGAAAAGAGAAGAACATGAGTTTAAAAGCTTCTCATCATTCATTCTGAGTCATCTTAGATTTTCCCAAGAATGCAGGGTGTGTAGATCTATCTAGATTCTATAACGAAAGAAAAACCCAAGATTTAGCATCTTAAGTACAAGAATATAGACTAAATTTCACTGGGCTACAGTGCAGATTCCTAAATATCCTCACATTAAAGTAGTATAATGCTTAATATGAC
>JAXRKP010001025.1:127500-160000 GCA_037039925.1 Doris montereyensis
TGGGTAAATAAAAATGACTATCTGTATTTGACGGTGAATAAGATCATGTAACACTGAGTCATATCTTTACGCGGTAACCGAAACTCTTGAACATGTTCATACTCGCTCAAAATTAGGTGTGGAATTCATGGGTCCATTCGTGATTTTTCACGTAGAATTAAAGGAACGGTTGGAAATATTATTCTGGATCTAGTTTAAGTCTAAATCATGATTCTATTAATGCTCACTATCGGCTTGAAATCGCCTACCTGTCTGTTTCTTTGTTTGATTTACCCTTGTCTCTGTTAAAGATTTCCTTTTTTCCCCTTTCGAGTCATTAGATGGTCGACTTAATTTATATCTAATGAGAACAGGATTTTTTCAGAAGAATCTTCTATTTTGCGTTTAGTTTTTTGAATGGATCGCGTCTTTTTCAATTAGTCTGCGAGCGGATTTTAAAAACATAAAAATCACAGCGTTTCTGTTTTGCTGATCTTGTTCATAGGTTGATTAAAGAATGCATTCACGAGCTGCTCCATCAAAACACTTCCATTGTCAACAACTCGATAATAACTCCAGACTTTCCATCAATTTTCAAAAACAAAATGTACCAAAACTATTAAGAAACGAAACTTCAGTGGATAAAGACAACGAAAAAATCAAACGACATTGTAAAAAATAGAAAACAAGAACAGGAAAACAACATCATCTCCAGCATTCTTAGTTCAAAACAGAAAACAGTTCAAAAAACGAGTCCACAATGATATTATCAACCTCACTGAGAGATCAATTGTTTGAAACAAAAAAACTATTATTGACGAGAAAAAAGATTTCACGATGGAGAACAACAACATCTTACAATCAAAAAACAACTAATTTTTCAACAAAACTGGAAAACCCACACACACACAACATCACAAAAAAGTCACGTCCCCAACTCACATTGTCTTTGAACAGTAATTGTTTTCACTCCATCTACCATGTCTACAACGATGTCATAATAATGCTCGACTACCTCTTTAAGCCGATGATACGCATGTTTGTTTTTCAGTCTCGTTTTGAACCATGTATTAGACTTGTGATTGCTTCTTTCCTTGAACGCTTTGGAACATGATTGACTTTGAAATCGAGGTAGAAAGCTAGTTGGCATTCGAAAAAGATACCAGGAAAATCTTATTGTCGAAACAGTTCCGTTCTAGACTTTACAATCAATCGTCATGAGGTCATTAACGCAATTTGGACGATTCATCGAAAAGAATCGACGAAGCTGATTTTAGGCGAGAAGTGGGGGTGGAGGGGGCGTTAAAATACTAGTTACCATTGAAAACCTGTAAACAGAGATCGAAAAAATAAAGTCCTAATTAATGGGTTCTTTATGTTTTTTTTAAGATACAAATGCAATTCAAATCAGGATCTAGATCTCAAATATCTTGGATCTATGATCCTTTGTCACTCCACTGGTTACCCATCATTAATCTTGCTCTGCATACACGGACAGGCCTAAATATTCTGATTGTCATCGGCCAAGATCTCAAAAATGCAATCGACTTAAAAAGTTGGCGATTTGTTACAAATGAGGCCTGATCCTAGATCTTTATCTAGAAAACTTGAATCCTTCTAGAAAAAGCCTATGATACACAGATTTATCTTCTAAGAAAATTCCTCAGTCTGTATCTAACGTTCATTGCTTGTAGATTTTGTGATTTCATGAGTTCGTAGATTGAGTCATGCGTCCTATAAAATAGACAAATTAAATCTAAAATCATGGATAAATCCTAGAACAAAAGTGTCTGAAACGGTGATGGCAAAACTTGACATGTCAAGGTTTGATTTAATTTCTACATAATATCTAACCCCCTACTTACAAATTTTCATAGGCTTTAAAAAGTCATTAGAAAAGGAAAATTTTATCGAGTATAATAGTGAGTTTCATTCAAGACTACAATCAATTGTTCAACATCTTGGCCTTCATTTCATCGGCGAATCACTGACTATGGATGAACATGTGAACAATGTGCTTGAAAACTACTCATTACCATATCTGTTTTAGAACAGCACATTGTATAAAATCAGCAACAAGATCTGCTCGACACAAATTCAGCAAGAATCAGTCGTAAAACAAAACAAGAACAGGCCCTCATCACAAAAACAGAAAAAGACAAAAAACAGGATTACTGATGACAGTGCCTCTTGTTTCTATAATTTTGACATAGACAAAGCTTCAGACTCTAAATAAATTCCCCGTTGTGATTCAAAATAAAGCTGCTCCGGGTTTCACAAAGAACGTCCTTTGTGAGAGTCATCATCTCTGTTTTTCCTTGGACTCAGGCTGAAGACTGGGTAAATGGTCGAGAATGGACGATGCTGAGAAGTGTTGGGAAATAACTTTTCAGGTAGAAATTTCGAGCTTGCCATCCGAGTAACATACTTTATAAGGATTGGGTTTATTCGTTGTAAAAATGTTTATTACCTCGACGCAAAAACTGATTTGGCATCAAAAAAGAATAAAGATTAAATAGATACCTCCTATAAGCCTAGATCCTCAAGCCAAAAAATGAAACAACCTCAAAAATTTCATTTGATGACCAGGAACGCCTATTCAAAACCCGGTTGAATTCGATCCGATCAAACGATCTTTCTCTAATCCGCTGCATCCCTCCAAATCTTGAACTCACTGTCTATGTAAGATGCAAAAAAACCCCCGTAAACCCATACTAACTCACATACAACTTGATTTTTCAAATCAAATCTTAAAACAGAACATTATAAAGCTAGCGTGTTAGAAAAGATAACGTAGATTAAGAAATCTTGATATTCAATTTGGATGTGATTTCTGTGAACTGACCGTAGAGCATGTCAAATGGAAGGAAGGACTATACAAATGACATAATACTATATTACCATATTACTAGCTTAAAGCGTGGACTTAGAGGTTGTTTTGGTAGACTTAGAATAGATTGATGCTTATTCGGCCGAAAAAAAGTGAAATGAAATTTGATGTCCGGTTATAAAAATTCGATACATTCTGATCCATCAACTCAGGAAATATTTAATATTGAGTTTGAAGAATAGACAATGCTTTAAGTAGATCTTCTGAATGAACACGAGGACCTAAAGATCTATTTTAATTTGCGATATAGAAATTTTTTTTCTAACCAGTTTAGCATTATGTTCCAACTTTCCTTACGATATTATTTGTTTGTTTTGATTGGGTACATGGTAATAATTCTCACTGAAGTCATGGCAAATTGTAGACGGGGGTAAATACTAAACATGTTGGTAGTGGATAATCTATAAACGATTACTCAATCAGTGATTGGTTCTTTGTGTCAAAGATGTCAACCAATCAGTCAGCCAATGAGTAAGAGTCAATCAATCAGTATTTTATTGTCAATCAGGTTTCGAAATGATCAGCCAAACTAATGTTTGAATTTTTTTCTTTTTACCAATAGTACGTCATCTTGTTGTGTCCTTGGAGATGATGATGTTGAGTGATGATAAGTATCTTCATCGTTGTCCAGATCATGATATGATTAAATTAACTAACATGGTGGTGAAGGCGTAATTAGATATGATATTATCCTCAGCCGCATGAATTCGTTGGATATCAGTGATAATACTGAAAAATTCAAATGGACGATTAATGATGACATGTGAATTAATTGTTCCCCAAACAATTTGGTGTTCTTTACACCATTCCCATTATTTTTATCTTCCAGTTTTTTTTAAAATTTTTTTAACTTTTAGAGCCTTCCCGGAGTTTATTTAAATCAAAATGTACAATATAAAGATTAAATAGATACCTGAATAAAAAAATTTGATTTTCAAAGAACAATGCTGACAATGTCAATGAAAACAATTCATAACAACAAACAAATTTGTGTAATATTCCGTTTACGTTTACCAAAATAAATTTTATTTAAGGATATAAGAAAACATCAAACCATTCACGCAAAAATCTTTTTTTTTTTCAAACTTAAATCATTAAACACAACAACAATCAAGTTTATCTCTCATTGAAACCCAACGCCCAAACAAAACACTTAACGTATGCACATTACTAAAACAAAACAAGAACATACGGAAAGGCTTGAACGACACATTCTCATAAAGCAACTCAAAAACAAGACAGAAACAGATTAAAAAAATCTTAAGACAAAAAACTTGATCAAAGGAAACATCTCACTCATCCATCTCTCATACAGACAGTGCTCTCTCTTCAAAGGACAGGAACGGTTGTTAACATTTCACGAATTCTCTATCCATCTAGGAATTTGACTGTCTAAAGCGTCTGGACTTAAAACTTAGAATAGAAATTGTCTGTCTGTTTGTGAAATTGGATAAACCAAAGCAATGCAAAGTAAACAAGCCATCAACAGACTAGAAATTTGTAATAATATGAATTGAATGAAAGACCTTTATGTCATCAGAGAGATTCCATTTTCCCCACACACATTTTATACAGAAAGAGAGAGACAGTTTCCCCAACGTATCAGACAGATTGTATTTGCATGAACAGTACAGAGACAGAGAGATGTGGAAGTATCAAAGACATTCAGTTGCTAAACATGTTGGTAGTGGAAACATTATTTAGACCTGAGCTTGGTTCTCTCGTGTCAAAGGACTAGTGCCACTTGGGATAAGAGTAACATTTATTTTATTGTTTCTCTCGTCATCCCAAGTGGCTTGAATTTGAGCAACTTTTTCTACCAATAGTACTTCATTTCCTGATTGATCGATCATGATGATGATGATGATGACGGTTGGGATAAAAGACATTTCGGTGATGACTTACTTATTTGGGGCCAATTTCGTGGTCACTTAAGTGGCATTTTTGTGATAAAAGACATTTAGAGTTTCACTCACTGGACCCGGAGTTTGTTGTTTGCCTTCTTTAACTGTCTTTCTCATTATCAGATTGAATATTTCTTTTAAACAAAAGATTATTTATGGGTGTGAATCTTTATATATAAAGGCTGAAACAGGATGAAGTATCAAGGAAAATAATACTTTATTATGTATTTTATATCGTGGCGCTCGGTGGCCGAGTGCTTAGGTTGCAGCACATGGGATCTATTTGAGGTCTTCTGTCCTCTATATTTGAATCCCTGTCTGTCTCAATGCTAGGTGCTATGTTGTGTTTGCTTACAAAGAAATACTCATAACACACATTATCCTTACTAGACCCAGGTGCAAATGGGTACAAGCAGTTAGCTTGGGTGTGAAAACTCCGCATCAGACTAGTATTCCTTTCCAGGAGGTGACTTTTATTGCCTGTTCTGCTTCACGCTATAGAAGACGGATAAGACATTTAGACCAGTTTCATGGGCCGTAATGACCTTTATAAAGGCTGGAACAGAATGAAGTATCAAGGAAAAAAAACAGTTACGTAATTGTTTTTCGAGATGTTTGAGATGTTCTGTATGTATTCATGACAGGAAAAAAAGGAAAGTATTCTTTCCAGAGGTGACTTCTTTTGAGGCTATTCTTGAATCATAATAATAACAATAATAATAATAACAATAATAACAATAATAATAATAATAATAACACTAATAATAATAAATAACAATAATAATAATAATAATAATAATATAATAATAATAATAATAATAATACTAAAAATAATACTATTTTTTTCAAAGTGAAATGTCTTCAAATGTTTCTTAAAAATGCCAACCGTGTCTGCAATCTCTGACATGTTGGCAGATCGTTCCAAACGGTGTGGCCGAAGTGTAAAAATGATCTGCCGCCTGCATGAGTTCTAATTCTAGGGATTTTTAACGTTGGATTTGTCTTTAGAAGACCGAAGAGGGCGAACAGTTTTGTAAATCTCCAAACTGTTAGTGATGTTTGCCGGGCTAGTACCATTCATGAGTTTATAGACAAGGGTGCTATTTTGAATATTATACATTTTTCAATGGGAAGCCAGTGAGGTTTAGCCAAAATGAGATAAGCTCTCTATTATAAGTGACCTCATCAGCGGAAGGCATTAAGTCCAGTAGGTCAGTTGATTTTTGCATGCTGAGTACTATCGTCAGCACTGTGTTGTTCTTCCATGGTTGTTCCAGAGTTGAAAATGTTAAAAAAAAACAAGAAGAAAAAAAAAAGGCCTCTGAGTTAGTGATTTGTATTTGTTATCAAAACAATGGATTGTCTTCTGTGAAGGAAAGCAACTGAATTTGTCTGAGTTTTATTGTTGTTTGTTTGTTGTTTTTTTTGGTCACTTGTGGCTTCTTTGTTTCATTTGTTATTTCCTCGTTTTTTTGGCGGAGATGGTAAGGTATTTGCTTTCTTCCGGGCCGTGTTGTTTTCTTTTGTCTTGTGGTTCAAAAGGTTACTTTAAAAAGTTAAAAAAAAAAATTATTTGTAGAGGCGCCGTGGTAGCCGAGCGGTTAGCTGCCGAACTGGGGATCATGAGGTCCCTGGTTCGAATCCCTAACAAAGCTAGGTCCGACGTTGTGTTCCTTTTGGAAAGACACTTTCCATGCATTTTTCCCACTCATCCCAGGTGCAAATCGGTACGAGCACTCATTTGGGAGTAATAAGCTGCGCCAGAATAGCGTCATGTCCAGGAGGTGATTATTATCACCTGTTCCGCTTCACGCTATAGAAACCTAGAAACCGGGAAAAACTCCAGCTCTGTTTGTGGGCTGTAACGGCCTTGAAGGAACTTACTAAGGTGCCTATTTTATCCAGTTGTTTGTTTTAGATTTATCATCACTGACAGGGGGACTCGGTGGTTCAGAGGCAACGTGGTCAGTCCCTCACTCAACCAAAAGGTCGTGGTTTTGTGACACATAGAAACATATTAAAACCAGGTTTAAGATTCATCGGCTGGTTAAAGGGCAGTCCAGGTAAATAATTCAAAAATCATACCACAAAAAAACTCTCAATCAAGATTACCTTAGTTGTGGATGTGGGTAAAATAGAATTAAAAAAAGAAGAAAAAAAGTTTACTGACAAACAACTCTTATTACCTCAAGCGGAATAATTCAGAAAAAAAAACCCTTCAGTTATCTCTGAAAGCATGTTTATAATGGTAATCTCCCTTGCATGCTAAATGGCAGTAATAATAGTAATAATGCAGTGGAACCTCTCAAATCCGGAACCCGGGGATCGAAAAACCCAACCATTCGGGAACAATTCACTGGGAACGAATTTTTCCTTTATAATTTATCGCTCTTACCGGGAAAGGTCCCCGACTAATCGTGACAATTTTCGCGGACTTGCATTGATTATCATCACCATTTCCCCCATATTTATTCATTTCAATTTCAACACCCACTTTTTATCCCAATTTGGTTTTCGTGTTAGCCAAACATTAATTATTACACCTGCATTAGAGCTACACGTGTTATACATTACATAATGTGTACACGATGTCTCAAGTGTCATTTTGCAACGACCATAAGCCAGACACATTAGATATCCATTACGAAGGTGTGAAAGCAGGCGTCGAGTCAAGCCTTGCTTTTGTCCACCTAACAATACACTACGGTGTTGACACGGGGCGGCGATAAGAAAGTTAGTTGTGCAATGTCATTGTCATATTATGGTCTTTTATTGCCCACCTCATCCGTCAATCGCAAGGGTGTACACGTGAGGAGATTTAACGACCCACCATGCCTTCTTCATTACGTGTCTTATCTATTCTATCTACCGTCCAACGAAGATCGATTGAAAGTGTGACTGTGAGTGACATTTATGATGAATGCCATCTTCGTTTTGATCAACTAAATGGTCACGTGGCTACTTGTTCTTTTAATGCTGCATTTCACCACTCAAATAAAGTAAACCAAAACCCGTAGGCCCCCGACATATCGGGAAACCCGGCACGTTGGGACGATTTGAGTTGACAATCCACCGAGACTTCCCGATTAAACAGGTTCCACTGTAATGTCATGTTTACTGCAGCCAGTAGATAAAGTACAATACCCCCGTCCCAAAGCGTATGTATGGAACTCTCACAAAGACCCCATGGTTCTCGGGGCTTACATTTGATTTGATTTGATTTTACCCACACCATAACTAAGGTGATTTTGGGGGATGCAGTCGGATTTTAATTTTGCTCGACTGCCCTGTAAATAGCCAAGATCTTTAACGTGTACATAGCGTAGGGATCTGTACATGGGACCCCCATTTTATCGTCCGTCTCCGATGGGACTAGGTGTCGATCCACCTACCTGGACCAGAGGGGGTAGATTTACTCGCAAAAATGTCTCGAGAAAATTGTTCAACGGTTGACGGGGCTCGAACTCACTGCCTTTATGTTGAGATTTCGACATCTTGCCTCAGAACTAAGATTCTGCTCAATCCGAGTCAATGCACCGGCTGAACGCCTCACAATCCCGCCCCCCCCATCTCTGAGGAGGGAAGGGGGGCGGGTGAGGCGAATACTCGGTGGACCACAGATAAAAATGAAACTCCTACCAAAAACCCCAATATCACCTTAGTTGTAAAGTAAATAAAATTCCTTCAAGGCCATTAAGAACCATATAGCTTATCCAGGTTTCTATAGCGTGAAGTGGAAAAGGGGACAATAATCACCTCCCTAACACAGGTTTTTACTAACAAGCTAAGTGCTTGTACCCATTTACACCTGGGTAGAGTGGGGAAGATACGTGTTAAGTGTCTTACTCTTTCCCAGGAACTCAACGTCGGACACTGCTTTGCTAGGATTCGAACTCGGGACCTCATGATCCCCAGTCCAGCAGCCTAACTACTCGGCCACTGACGCCACTCACCTTAGGTATAGATGTGGGTAAAATTCAATTCGAACTATGGGTATATGAGTCGATTCTCTTCCCTTTATATACTATGTACGTGCCGGTTTGTGGGCAGCCTTTCAAATGTGGGTCTTAGTCTAGACGGAATTGCATACATTCTTGTGGTTTTCCAAAGAAATACGTAGAAAGAGGATATTGTAATTATTTTTAAAAAAATCGTCTTTATCATAATTTCCTATTTCATACAGGTTACATTGTCGGTATTATTATGTTTTATGTATGTATGTAAGTGTATGTGTATGTATATATGTATATATGTACGTATGTATATATGGAATTATGTATGTCTGTATGTGTGTGTATATGGATGGATGGATGTATGTATGTATGTACGTAAGTATATGTGTATGTATGTGTATTTGTGTATGTATGCATATGTGTGTATGTATTATGTGTGTATGTACGTATGTATGTGTGTTTGTGTATGTATGTGTGTATGTATGTATGTGTATGAGTGTGTATGTATGTATGCATGTGTGTGTATGTATGTATGTGTATTGTATGTGTGTCTGTCTGTATGTATGTATTTGTATGTGTGTGTATGTATGTGTATGTGTGTATGTATGTGTGTGTATGTATGTGTGTGTATGTACGTATGTGTGTATATGTATGTATGTGTGTGTAAGTATGTATGTGTGTGTATGTATGTATGTGTGTATGTGTGTATGTGTGTGTATGTATGTATATATATGTGTGTGTATGTATGTACGTATGTATGTATGTGTATGTATGTATGTGTGTGTAAGTATGTTTGTATATGTGTGTATGTATGTACGTATGTGTGTATGTATGTGTGTGTATGTATATATATATGTGGCGTCGTTGGCCGAGTAGTTAGGCTGCCGGGCTTAGGGTCATGAGATCCCGTGTCCGAATCCTACCAAAGCTAGGTCCGACATTGTATTCCTTGGGAAATATACGTAACACTCATTAACCCCCTCGACCCAGGTGCAAATGAGTAAAGATATTAGCTTGGGAGTAAATCCTGCGACAGAGTAGTGACCTGTCCAGGAAATGATTATAATCACGTACAGAAACCGGGATAAGCTTCGGTTTTATGGGTCGTAGTGACCTTTAAGGGACTTATGTATGTATGTATGTATGTACGTATGTAAGTATGTATGTATGTATGTATGTATGTATGTATGTATGTATATATGTATATATGTATGCATGTGTTACTAGGTATGTAGGTGTGTACATGACATATATACACCAGGGTACTATACATACTACATTATACACACATAAACACACATAAACACACAAAAATTGAGGAATAAGTGAATGTTGAGGTTTTGAACGTTTAACTTTATTATATTTATAAAGATAGATACAAATTCCAAACAAGATAACCCATAAGGAAGAAAACCCAAGACAAAAGAAATGCATAGATAAAATTATAATTATGAATGCATCATATGCCGTGTTCTTGTATCATCGATAAACTATGGCCATTGAAAGTTGACGTCAAAGGTGAAACTTTTGGGAGCGTTGATGCCAATGGATGGATCAAGCACCCACAGATCAACACATGAATACCAGTAACTGTAAGTTTAAATGAGATTTACTAAATTGAAACACTTAATTAATCCACATAATTGAACGAAAAGGGCGGAGCTCTCGAATGTGCGTGAAGCAGCAGAGACGCAAATCAGAAAAAATGCTACGCATGCGCAATGGAACCTCAAAGAAGCCACATGACACAGTGTTAATGAATTAAAATTGATTTACAGAGTGTTAATGAATTAAAATTGGATGTACAGAGTGTTAATGAATTAAAATTGGATGTAGGGCCTACAGAGTGTTAATGAATTAAAATTGGATGTAGGGCTTACAGAGTGTTAATGAATTGAAATTGGATGTAGGGCCTACAGAGTGTTAATGAATTGAAATTGGATGTAGGGCCTACAGAGTGTTAATGAATTGAAATTGGATGTAGGGCCTACATAGTGTTAATGAATTGAAATTGGATGTAGCCCAGTATCCATGCTTGCCAGTTCATGTATCAGGAAGTGAATAATTTCAGATCGTATGGAATTGCTCTGTCGATATACATTGTATAATATGCATTCAAAGTCATCTCTGCAAAGGTGTATGTAAAGCTGGGTAGGGGTGGGGTGGGGTGGGGGGAGGTGAGAAGTAGGGGGATAAGGGACTGAGAAGGGATGGGGGGGGTAGGTCAAACTTACGTTGATTATTCATCAGTCCCCATGCATTAGTTTCTGTGTTTCATGTAAAGCTTATGGAATGGATCGTAATGTTAAAACTACCGCACATAGCTAAACGGTCTGGATACGCGTCTGTTGTGCACCTAAAGCATCATGACTAAGATTGCACCTACAACACGACTATCATCCGTCCATAGACATGGGGACGTCAACTGGTGTGAAAGACTGATTTAAAGGAAACGAAATAGATGGATATTATGATAATATGATCAGAATGTTTTGCATACAAATTGTGTATCGACCTTGACTTTTTAACACTTAAAAACGTTGACTAGTAGTAATGTATAAATGAATATCAACCAAAATAGAACCCACACAGATTCGTAAAACTTTAAATAAATAATTCAAAATATAATTCAATAACAGTAGATCTAGTATTAAAATTCACAGCTATCAAGAATATTTTCAAATAAAATATGGTGAAAGTAAAAAAAAAAAAGACAACTGATTACGATAAAAAGTTACACAAGACCTTTTGCTCGAATAAAACACGATACTGCACAGGGTGTCTTAATACAATGGGCATATCGAAAATATCACGAACCTCATATTACATATTACTAATATTTATATTTATTATTGATTTTATTTTTATGAGTTTTAGTGTTATAATGGTGATGTTCTATCATATTGAAGGTGTTATGACGTTATGAACAGCTTATTGAGTTCATCATTGCTTGTATTTCCCAGAGGACACTTTGTATTTAAAAACGATACCGTTATGATCGAAACAATAATTGGGTGCGATAGTTCTTGCGATTCTTTCCCAATGACCTTGGCGAACGAGGTTCTCCATGTGAGGCTCCAACTTGTCAGCATACTGACTGTGTTTTAGGTACTCCTCTCTCATGACTATGCAAATGAGTCCCCCTGTTGAAAGTGATTAGTAGAATGACAATGACATATCGATGATAATTTTGTTTAAATGTTAAGTAAGAAAAAAAAGGTACATTTACATCTCTCTCTCTCTCTCTCTCTCTCTCTCTCTCTCTCTCTCTCTCTCTCTCTCTCTCTCTCTCTCTCTCTCTCTCTCTCTCTCTCTCTCTCTCTCTCTCTCTCTCTCTCTCATTCTGTCTCTCTTAGTATGCCTTTCTTTCGCTGCATCACTCTGTCTTCGCTTCTTTTCACAGATTTTTGTTCCTTGACTCTCAGATTTTTCTTTCTTTCTTCGCTGTCTGTCTGTTGATGTGCCTTCCGTCTTTGATTCTCTTTATATCCCCTGGTCTCTCTGAGTCTGTCTATCTGTTTATCTCTAAGTGAGTTCTCATTTTCGAGACGTGTGAACGGTGTATCAGTGTTGATTTTGATTGGCACGAAGCAAAGAAATTGATGAGTTACGAAAAGCATGAAACACAATTCACACATCATAATGTATAAATACAAATCCACCTCATCCGAATTATATCGTAATCGTAAGAGATAGCTGTGTGCGAATGAAATAACTTTTATATTTCCCGCCAGTTAAAAAAGTGTTTCTAAGTTGATTGAAGAACGAGTTTTGATAAACTGAAAGACGTCAAAATAATATCGTTCGTTTCTTTAGTACAATTTTCTTTCATCCCGATGTCTTTTAGTTGTGCATAATATCGCTCTGTCTCTGTCCGTGTGTCTGTTTATTTGTCTGTCTGCCTCTCTCTCTCTCTCTCTCTCTCTCTCTCTCTCTCTCTCTCTCTCTCTCTCTCTCTCTCTCTCTCTCTCTCTCATTTTCTTTCTCTCTCTAATTTTCTCTCTCTTCTCCTTCTCTCTCTCTCTCTCTCTCTCTCTCTCTCTCTCTCTCTCCTCTCTCTCTCTCTCTCTCCTCTCTCTCTCTCCACTCCCTCTCTCTCTCTCTCTCTCTCTCTCTCTCTCTCTCGCTTTCCTTTTCCTTCCACGCAGTATCCTTGCTTCCACATCAGATCCTTCCCCTAGGCATGCCCTCTCCCTTCCTATCTCTCTCCCACCAACATGTCCCCATTCAGAAACGGCTGACCATGGACTATCAAGTAGACAGATAGCGTTACATCACTCCAACCGATGTATATACATGTACTTTGTGTCACCCACCATACGTGTCCACGCAAACTCACCTGGTTTCACCACTCTTATCAGCTGGTCTAGTCCATTCCAAGGGATGTGACCTTCACCCATCCCGCCAGACGACACTGCGCAATCGTAGGTATCTGGGAATGCAGAAAAGTACAAATTCTCCGTTGGAAATTTCCACTAGTTATGGAAAGATCTGACTAAGGGCTAGAGTAGGAGTACCAGTACAGCTGCAGTGGGCAGTAGATGGCGGAGGAGGGAGAGGACGGGAGGGGGTGTACAGTTTGGGGGTGGAGGGGAGTGGGTAAGGAAAAATAATGTATGTGTACCCCAAACCGTAGTTTGAACGAAAGTTGATTTTAATTTTAGATAATTATTTCATTTAATCTTTTTATAATCGTTCAGCTGAAGAACTGTTTAGTTGGGTTTTTTTATAATTTCGCGACGTTCTTGTTTTCTTCCTCATGTTCTATAGTTGTAATGTAGACACACAATAATACTATTTTGATTAATTAAGTTCTTTCATTTTTATACGTTTCTATTTCCGCGTTCTTCATGAGGTTTTCACGCCCTGTTATCTTTTGATTTTTCTGGGATTTTTTCATGAATATTTCAACAATATCATGTATTTACCATAACGCAGATGATACTTTAACCCCTCTCTCTCTCTCTCTCTCTCTCTCTCTCTCTCTCTCTCTCTCTCTCTCTCTCTCTTTCTCTCCACTCAGGCTCACCCACACATTAGTGAGTGTACATGTGTGTAATAGTTAATCAACATAAATGCTTGACCGTAGAGGTATTCGATGCTTTCAAATTCGTGAAACCTGCAAGTGCTTTCCAGTACGAAAGATTTACAAAGCAAATCCTCCTGGTCTCCTCGCCCTCCTATTTTTCCCTCTTTCTGTTTCCACTCTACTCGTCCTTCACCCTACTCTTTCACCACTATTATTCTGCCTCAGGCTTTACTGTATTGCGTCCTTGGACCCTGAAAGTCAGTGAAAGCCATTTTCATTCATCAACCTTGGTTACCCTTAGTGGCATTGTCCACCTTGTTACTTAGTGTTCCGTCATCAGGTAGACAAAAGCCTTGCATGGCTGCCTTACGTGTTAATACTATAATTGGTTTCTATTTTGGGGGCCCACAGGTGCGTTTCCTAGTAGCCAAGCGGTTTGATTGCGCTTTGCAAGCACACCGTTTCGAGACAAGCGCAATGCAAGCCGCTTGCTAACCAAAGCAAACACATTTGGGAGGCTGTCCTACTCACGAAAATGGCGACGCTCTTACGGCTCAAGATATTCGATGGTTAATCGAATTAAACCTTCCTTCTGATATGTATACATTATCCAAAAGATTAAAGCTATGCATTAAATAAATTCATACGGGTTTTTCGATTTTTTGCTCGTTTTAATTTATAAGCATCAATATGATAATTAATAGGCGCAGTCATCTCACATATGATTTTAATCTTAGTTGTTAGAGAGTTCCATTTCCTGCTGTCGTGGTAGAAAAAAGGCAAGCAAGCCGCTTGGCAAGCGGTCAGACAAATTGCTTGTCTGCTGAACACACCACAGATTTTCCTCCAATCAGAAAGCTAAAACACAAAGAAACCTACACTGTATGCAAGGTACGGGAAGGCTGAACATTTGCCGTGTGCAGCGTTGAGGTGGTGTGTTACGAAGACTTTTGGATCTGATTTCCATCATGTATTAAGTTGAAAAAGGCAAACTTTGCCCATCTTTGCACATTCTCGAATACAACACAGATCTTACAGTCACACAATCATACAACCACAGAACAGAAAACGTTAGTGAAAGTCTCTGAGTACTGAAGTTGATAATGGAGTCTGAAAAATTGTTCCACTCAGTGATGGTTTAGGGAAGAAACTGCGTTGTTTGTTTGTGTCTGTGGTTGTGTTTTTGTTCCTCTCACAATGATAGCCTCGTGTCGCGTATATCTTTGCTTTTTGTTTGAAATAGACTGGAATTATGACTGGTGTACTGTCTCCTTTCAATGCATTTGAAGTGGATAGAAGAATGAAATATCAAAGAAACTACGTCTCTACCAACGGTACAGGACTTCTAAGCCGACCAATTTACTAAACACTACAATGACCAAATTATAAGACATTTTTTCACAACAAATAATAACAAATTAAAGTATTCTTACTCATGGCCACAATTCAGTAGTGCAGATGGTAGTCGTAATGTCAGTGATTGTAAAGGAGCATTGGGGGCATACTAATATAATAGCATGAGTGACAGCAGCAGCAGTGTTAATAGCAGTAATAGCTGTAGACGAACATGTATGTACTAGTAGTAGTAACAGTAGTAGTAGTAGTAACAGCAGTAGTAGTAGTAATAGTAGGAAGTAGTAGTAGATGTACTACAAAGTAGTAGTAGTAGTAGCCGTAGTATCAGTAATAGTAGAAGTAGGAGTAGTATTAATAATAATGATAGTAGTAGTAGTAGTGGTTGTCGTAGTAGTAGTATTTCTAGTAGTAGTAGTGGTTGTCGTAGTAGTAGTAGTAGTAGTAGTACATATAGTAGTTGTTGTAATAGTAGTAGTAGTGGTTGTCGTAGTAGTAGTAGTAGTAGTAGTAGTAGTTGTTGTAATAGTAGTTGTAGTAGAAGTAGTGGTTGTCGTAGTAGTCGAAGTAGTAGTTGTTGTAATAGTAGTAGTAGTGGTTGTCGTAGTAGTCGTAATAGTAGTAGTAGCTGTAGTAGTGGTTGTCGTAGTAGTCGTAGTAGTAGTTTTTGTAATAGTAGTAGTGGTTGTCGTAGTAGTCGCAGTAGTAGTTTTTGTAATAGTAGTAGTGGTTGTCGTAGTGGTCGTAGTAGTAGTTTTTGTAATAGTAGTAGTGGTTGTCGTAGTAGTCGCAGTAGTAATAGTAGCATTAGTAGTAGTGGAATTAGTAGTAGAAGTAGTAGCAACAGTAGTAGTAGTAGTAGCCTTAGTAGTAGTGGAATTAGTAGTAGTAGTAGTAGTAATAGTAGAAATAGTAGCAACAGTAGTAGTAGTAGCAGTAGTAGTAGTAGCAACAGTAGTAGTAGTAAAGGTCGTCGTAGTATTGATTGTTGCTGTAGATGAAATGGATTTGTGGATATCACTGTACATATATATGACGTTGCAAGCCGTGAATCATGATATAACAAGACAATAGTAACATCAAAACTTGTACCTTCCAAAATAGGGAGCTTCTTTTCGTCTATATATGCGCATATTATGTTCTCGTAGATTCCCTTGTCTCGAGCCTTTTTCAGCATTCCTTCGCTTGGGTCCAAGGCGTCGATGTTTTTAAAGCCTTTTTGTTGCAGCTGGAGAGAACAGAAGTTATAAAAAACCCACGTCAAACATCAAAAGCCTTTCTCTTTGTTAGCTTACTCTGAAAACTGTTTGTCTGCCTACTTAGATACAAAGTTGTATAATGTGCTATAAAGGAAAAAAGCATTCAATTCAACCATGAATATCCGTGTGTGAACAATATTTGTTCTCATCAACATTTTGATTGTTTAATTTGATATGGCTCATCAGATATTCTTAAGGAGAAAAAAATACGTGTAAAACTATATAAAAATAGAGATGAAAACCCCACAGTGACAAAGACGAGAGAAATACAAAGAAATATACAGAAAACATAATGAAGTCATCAGGGGTAATATATCTAAATGGTTGATGTTCACAGTCCATCCTTTACATTTCTTGAACTTTAACATCTGAATGAAAGCTCTTACATTGCAGTCTTAGAAACAAATTGTAAAAAGACGCAAGAGCAATCATGGTTCTGAACGATAATATTACATTATAATTACTTTTTTCTTTTTTTTTACAGTTGTTGATGGTCAAAGACGTAATTGTAATTAAAATGACGTTCTACGACTGATCGTGTGCCCAGTTATCTGCTAATTACATGAAAACATTCATCACTTTAGACACGACCCCTTGCCTTACTGATTGATTTTGTATTTATACTAATGCTGCTTCACAGGCACAGCCAAAATTATAGTCAACAAGCATGTTTCACCCTGAGCGATACCAAGTGCGATTATTAAATCGTCAGTATTCGATACTGAGGTTACACAGGTAGGCGTGAGCGGTGCTATTCCAACTTTCTTAATTATAAAACTTGTTTACAATGGCGGCTTAGATGACTAAAAGTTCTTCCCAAAGACGGAGAAACAATGAAATTTTCATTAATTAAACATCACCTCTGGTAGAAAAATCCTTAAAAGAAAACAATCTTGGGATCATATAGAACCAACATGCAATATATGGTTACTCTTAGTGTTTAGTGGCCTGACAACAAAGTCTTAGACGAACAAAGAACAATCAGCTCAGAGTCTATATATGTAAAGCTGAACGTCTCTAGCTTTGACCGCTTTTAACTCAGGAACCACTGCACCACAACCTCCATATTTCGCATGCAGATTGCAATTAGTCTGCTTTGGGTTTTTAAATAAAAAACTTTGGATCAAATCAGTATTTTAACTGCTTGGAAAAAAGATTGCGTTGCCTTCGATCCAAGAAACTATTTGTTGTTAGGCCTACTAGATATAATTTCTCGATTTCCGGTCATTACAATACAACGCCAGCATATCTTCAGTATCGAGTACTACGTAAAAAAAGCCCGCTTAACTTTAATATCGAGTACTAATTTGATATAATAATCTTATTGATATCACCTGTAACGGATACTGTAGTGGATTCTGAGTTAACAACAGTCAGAGTTCAAGAGACCCAGCTTTTTTAAATAAAAGAAATCCTAATCCAACGCTATTGATGGGCATACTTGTTATATTATATATATATATTATATTATATATATATATATATATATATATATATATATATATATATATATATATATATATATATATATATATATATATATATATATATATATATATATATATATATATATATATATATATATATATATATTCCTTGTTCTCCTGTGTCGAATGGTTGGTGTTCATAAACTACTAATATAAATAATGGATCTGGTACCCAGTGGCACCAAATGAGAGTGAATCTTACTCATAACTGCTATTATTGCTAGTTATATTTGGGCTCGTGTGAAAGGCATTGCAGATGAAACGCCTTTTTCAAAGGAGTGTAGTAAAAATAGTTTCACTGCGCTCTGTTTTCATGGCAAAAGACGGTTGCCGAGGCAGAGGTCAATTCGTTCAATTTCTTCTGGTGTTCACATTGTTTTCTGTTAATTCTTTACTATTTTAAAGAATTAGCTCGTCTTTTTCTTTGTTGTCTTTAAAATATATTCCATATTTTTCCTTCAAGGCCGTCACGATCCATAGAACCACAGCTTATCCTGTTTCCATAACGTGAAGTGGAAGGAACAGGTAAAAATAATTACATTCTGGACAGGACACTCTTCTGACGCGGGTTTGTTTCCCCCAAGCTAGTGCTCGCACTTGTACCCACAATTCGGGTCGAGTGGGGGGAAATGCGTGTTAGAATGAAAGCGTCTCCTTTCCCAATGAACACACCGTCGAGGTCTAGCTTAGCCAGGATGCGACCCGGGATTTCAAGATCCCAAGCACGGTAGCATACCCAACTACTCCTCGGCCACCAATGACACAATTCATATTATGATTCCTTAATGACCTTTAGTTACAGTTGCATTATCATGTACTTACACACTCTGCCACGTAACCGGTGCCGGCAGCGAAGTCTAGAATCTTGGCCTTGGCTCTGTCTGCCTTGGGGAAAAAGTCGGTCACGGCTTGGGCTGAAATGGTGGGGCCTCGGTAGTCATCTTTGTTCAGGTGCTACACAGACAGACACAGGAGTGGGCATTTTTAATCATTCATAATTAATTATTGTCGCAGTTAACAGCAAAAAAAAAAAAAAAAACCCCACAGGATGATGATGATAATAATAACAACAATAATAATGATAATAATAATAATGATACTACTACTGCTACTGCTACTACTACTACTACTACTACTACTACTACTACTACTACTACTACTACTACTACTACTACTACTACTACTACTACTACTACTACTACTACTATTACTACTATTAATAATTATACTATAATAATGATAATAATAATGATAATAATAATATGATATATGATATAATAATAAAAAAAACCCTAATAATAATAATCATAATAATGATGATTGATAATGATGATGACAATAATGATACTACTACTACTACTATACTACTACTACTACTACTACTACTACTACTACTACTACTACTACTACTACTACTACTACTACTACTGCTGTTGCTCCTACTATTACTATTACTGATGCTGCTGCTACTACTACTACTATTTCCTAAATACTACTACTACTACTACTACTACTACTACTACTACTACTACTACTACTACTACTTCTACTAACTAAACTACTAACTACTACTACTACTACTACTACTACTACTATTTCTACAAGACTACTACTGCTACTACTACTACTACTACTACTACTACTACTACTACTACTATTACTACTACTACTACTACTAACTACTACTACTACTACTACTACTACTACTACTACTACTACTACTACTTATAAAAAAATAAAATAATAATAAAATAATAATAATAATTGTAATAATAATAGTAATAATAATAATAATAATAATAATAATAATAGTAATAATAATAATAATAAATAATAATAATAATAATAATAATAATAATAATAATAATAATAATAATAATAATAATAATAATAATAATAATAATAATAATAATAATAATAATAATAATAATAGAGCATTTATATACTACTCTCTCATATCTAAAAAAATAATGCTCAGAGCGCACTACAGTCAAACTAAAAAAAAAACCAGACACACATTCTGCGTGTTAAAAACAAATCATATATCTCATTTACAATTCATTAAATTTCTCCTGTTATTATGAATAGAAATAATTTACATTAAAAGTGTAGAGAGTTTAGATCAGAAACATATCATTGTAATGTAGATAAACATGGCATAAAAAGAATTGTTTTACGGCTTTTTTTAAAGGAAAAGAAGGATTCAATAGTTCTATAATATTTCATCCATTGCTGAGGACTAGAACAAATATATCAAGACGAAGCACGCTCACCAAATGAAATGTAGTTTTGCTTTTGGGGTAAATTTCTAATCGTTTTTAGACGAGTTTGAGACTGAGATGGTACTCACATGCAAAAAGAAGAACTATGTAATATTTTGGTCAAAAGATGTTGCGGATGGACATATCGGGCAGGAGAAGAGGGGGAAGTCCAAAACGAAGATACATGTATATGGATATGATGCAAGAAGATATATTATTTATGAAGACCGTTGATACACGAGATGGGGACAAACAGGATAGGACAATGTGGAGAAAGACGATTTGCTGTGGCGACTCCCTAATGGAGAAAAGCCGAAACGCGAAGATCATCTGATTCATCTTGCTGGGAAATCAATTTCTAACGCTTTTCTTATGCATGATGGTTGAAAGCAATGAACGCTTTTGTGACTCATGACTAAACTTTTATATACAATTATCTCTTTATGTATGTATGTATGTATGTATGTATGTATGTATGTATGTATGTATGTATGTATGTATGTATGTATGTATGTATGTATGTATTATGTATGTCTGTATGTATTATGTGTGTATGTATATATTATATATGTATTTACTATGTATGTATGTATTATTTATCTATGTATGTATATATGTATGCATGCATGTATGTATGTATGTATGTATGTATGTATGTATGTATTATGTATGTATGTACATAGGCTGCTTGGAAAACAATGTCTCCTATGGAGGCGTTCTATCGAAACCGTAGTTTTGTGAGCTTGTAACCACGACGAGACTGGTTCAAACGCCACGACTGGCACAGGTAGTTTTTTTCCCCCCACATCGTTGTACTCTTGTGAAAGTATTTCACTCAACTCTACTCATTTGACTCAAGTGCGAATGAGTACCAAGCTATAGGTAGAGAAAGACCTTGTCAGAATGTTATTTCGAAGTGCCTAATAGGCGTGTGTACTGTATGCTCCCGGGAGTTGAGAAGGACTTTGAATGAAATTGCCTGCTGTGGGATAAATGATGTACAGTCGGTGAGCCTACGGACTATAAATCTATGTAAAGAAAACCAGTACATGTATTTCATCAGTATTCCTACTTGTCAACACAAATTCCCCCGTGGCTGTCTCTGTATACACAAAGGTTATGATGTTCACTATCGGATTAAATCATAATCAGGCCACGTGACAGCTTTTCTTTTTTCTAAGCTTCTCTTGTCCTAGCATACACTCAAACAAAACAAACACGAACGTCTCCCACAGACAACAATTAACTCGAGGTGCCTTTGATATCACCTTTGAAAAGGTGTGTTTACCAGATTGACATAATATTCCATCAGACGGGAAAAATGCTGGGAAACTGATAAGCCTTAAGTTCCCGTGCAACAACTAGTGGGGAATGAGCACGGATGTCGACCTTTGGCTTGATTAAGTTAATCTCATCGAGGGGTTTAACAACTGCTTAATCTTGGGAAAACAATCGAAATTAAGTTTGTCTGGAGACTGTGACTCGATGTAAACACAGGAGTGACGCTTTCTCTCTAACACCTTCTTATCGGTAATTATTCTTCGGTACCCCATTACGTCGTTGAACAGAACAGGCAATAGATTACCAGCAAACTGGTCATCCTGCCCTTTGAATATCAAACTCGCCACCTGGTTATTTCAAGCGCCTATCACGCTATACACTCCATGGTTTAGAAAGTATTCAAACCATCAACTCTGAGCAATAATATATCGTTGTTTTATCACTTTGCATGCACATCTATCCACTTATCTGTCTATCTATCTATGTGTCTACCTATCTGTCTATCTATCTGTCTACCTATCTGTATCTATCTATCTGTCTGTCTATCTATTCATCTATCTATCTATCTAGCCATCTATCTATTAATCTATCTATCTATCTATCTCCCCATGTATCTATCCATCCATCAATCAATCTATCATCTATCTGTCTCTCTATCTCTCTCTGTCTCTGTCTCTGTCTATCTCTCTGTTTCCTCTCTCTCTCTCTCTCTCTCTCTCTCTCTCTCTCTCTCTCTCTCTCTCTCTCTCTCTCTCTCTCTCTCTCTCTCTCTCTCTCTCTCTCTCTCTCTCTATCTGTCTCTCTCTCTCTCTCTGTGAGTCTCGTCTGTCTGTCTGTCTCTCTATGTCTCTCTGTATCTGTCTCTCTGTCTGTCTGTCTCTGTCTGTCTGTCTGTCTCTCTCTCTCTCTCTCTCTCTCTCTCTCTCTCTCTCTCTCTCTCTCTCTCTCTCTCTCTCTCTCTCTCTCTCTCTCTCTCTCTCTCTCTCTCTCTCTCTCTCTCTCTCTCTCTCTCTCTCTCTCTTTCTCTCTCTCTGTATATATACATTCCAAATGTTTTGATACCAAATGAGCAGTACGTGAAAGGTTACATCTATGAGATGGTACTACTGGTCAAAAGTTGATCAGCATATATGGGACCAGGGATGGCAAAAATGTTCAAAATTAGCCAAATCATCGTATTTACTTTCAGCAGACGTACGACTCATTCATTCAGAACAACACCCATTACAGAAATACTGTGGCGTGACCATCATGAACTGTTATTGAATGTTAAGAAAAGGGAAAAAAAACCCTGATAATTGACTCTCAGAAAAAAATCTTACACCTACAACCTCCCATTCTCATGCTTAAAATGAAATCGTTGAAGAAGTATGTTCTTGCAAATAATTAGCTATGAAATAACATGGACTGGACATTATACGAAATTAATGAAAACATCAAATCAATCAAGATGTGGAAAATAGGAATTTCATCATCGTCATAAAAAAGCATTGCGCACACTATTCTTAATTTTGATTTGGACGTGGTTTATCGTAAATTACACTTCCGGCATTTATATAACAACACGCATAATTACCTTCAATAACAACGATACTATTCAGATGAGTATTATGCATGAACGATACTATTTCAACATTTGAATTATAAAACGTAGTTGAAAATGGTGGCTTAGGTAAATGAAAAATATATTCAAAGACGGGGAAACCATGAATATGTCATTAATTAAACCTCACTTCTGGTAGACAGGAAACCACAAAACAAAACCATCTTAGGATCATTTAAAACATACGTGCAAAATATGGTTAGTCTTAGTGACCTGGCATTGTGGCAACAAAGCCTTTGTCACACAAACAATTCAGGATTACAATGTCATATTCTTCTTCTTCTTCTTCTGCCTCAATCTCATAAACACATCCACGAAACCTTACACTTACCTTGTCGTAATTATCATTTTTTGCCCAGTCAGTGTAAAATGAAGCTGTTACTTTGGGCACTCCTCCTGGTTTGTAGGCTTCTTTCACATAATCTACTGCATCTGAGCCATTTCCATTCGCATTCGAATTCATGTTACCTGCAAAACAATAATAATGATGAGAGATGTGGTATTCAGACTGAACATGTCAGTAGTTTGGGCTTAGCGGGGGTTGGATTATAATAAGGTCATTAGTGCATAGAAGGAGTTTTTTAGTCTATGTTTATCATCTACGACCACTATTTATAAGCGATTATCTTGAGGAGTGGGTAAAACTTTTCAGATTTTGCCGGAGGGCCCTGGACCAACTTAGACTTTGCCAACACATCGTGAGTGTGTAGCAGCACAGAATGCTGTGTTTGTCGTTCATCATTTACAGAAGGTCTAGCAGCAACATCTGGCTGTCATGCCGTCGAAAATAAAATAAAAAATTTACATTATTTTTTAAAATTATTATTAAAGAAAGATATAATTATGTACATATACTTCTGATAATTTTAACGGGAGACCTACGACTAGACAATGTATTTAACAGCACTTTTCACAGCACAATCGTGACAACGCATTATAGTACTTAAGACAAAAGTTGCGTCACTAATTCAAACATGTAAACATTCGTTTCGTTTCGCTTCAAGTATTGGAGTTTATATTCCATGGACGCGAAAGGACAATGAAGGGAAATGTTCATAAAAAATGGCTGTCTTTACTGCCTCCATGGAATTGCTGTCTAAGTGCACTGTAACAACACGAAACTGGTTTAAATGAGTTGTACCATGGAATTGCAGTTTAAATGCACTGTAACAACACGAAACTGGTTTGAATGAGTTGTACCATGGAATTGGATTATAACAACACGAAACCGTCTTAGTGCACTGTAACAACACGAAACTGGTTTGAATGAGTTGTACCATGGGATTGCCGTCTTAGTGCACTGTAACAACACTGAAACTGGTTTAAATGAGTTGTACCATGGAATTGCCGTCTTAGTGCACTGTAACAACACGAAACTGGTTTGAATGAGTTTCACCGTCGTGGGAGCGAAACGATTTTGCTTTGATGACGTAGTAGTATCAGGTTCATTGCCGTTTCACCTATATGAATATTCATCTCCAGTTTCAAAAAGTAAAAGTACGGAAGTGAAGAGGTACTTTGGACTGGTGGACGGGGACAATAAAACCGAACTTTGAATTGAACAGATGATAGGAGATCATTCCATGGGCATGACGATAGTGCATCGCATGTCGTACCTTCCAGCAAATGCTGCTACACATTTCGTTTGAGCGACAAACATTTGTTTGCTTTCCCAAGGATTAAAATCCGGGCCTTTGACAATGTGACCTGAAATCCTCTTGTCTATGATTAGAGCGCCAATGCCCTCCATGTACAAAATCGGCCTTGAAGAAGCATAGGATGATTTTGTTTATAATAAAGATTATCTGCATCTTAAACCGCGAGAATGCATTACACATACGGATGTAATTTTTCTCCGCTTCACATAAAGGAAGCTATAACCATAATGATGGATGAAGCGGAAGAGATAAAGAAAATTACAGGTTTTGATTTTGATTTGATTTGATTTACCCACATCCACATCTAAGGTGATCTCAGGATTTTTGGTATGATTTTTTAAAATGTGTCCAGACTGCCCTGTAAGTAGCCAAGGGACCTTGAACGTGCACAGTGTTGTGATCTGCACACGGGACCTCCTTTTTCGCGTCCGTCTCCAATGGGACTAGGTGTCGATCCACCTACCTGGACCAGTGAGGGTGGGGGTAGATTTTGCTCGAAAAAGCTTCGAGAAAATTTTTCAAGCGCTTGCGGGGCTCGAACCCACTACCTTTTTGGTTGAGTGGCCGACACCTCTGGACTTAAAAAAACCCCAAAAACCTAGAAAGATATTGGAGAATTCGATCGAAAAGGAAAAAAAACCGCCAAGAGCAAGTGAAAACATATCTATCAAAGAAAAAGGAAACCTCGTATTAATATTAACTAAACGAAGCTGTATGAACACAAATGAGTTTTAAATATCATTGCAGGAGGAAACAGTTCTCGAGGAAGCTATAACATAGAAATGGAAGCTGGGAGAAAATAACGAGGCTATCCAATGACAATGGTCCAGCTAAGACGGACACATAAGTAAGAATCATTAAGTATTAAGCAATGAATTATAATTCATGAATAGAAATCTCTGTCGTAAGACAATGACTGAACTATGAAGTACGATGAAATGAATAAGACACAGAAAAGATATCACCGTTAACAGAGGAAGAGGAAAACCAGTAAAGTACGCAAAAAAAGAAAGAAAAAGAAGAAGAAAAGGAAACTCCTTGAAAGGGGTTCAATCACGTGACATAATGCTGATGAGCATGACATGACGTACAACATCACAAAATACCAAACACAAATTGGCAACAAAATCTTCAAACCTCAGCAATATCGAAATTTTTGAAGGAAGCAAAATAAATGTTCATGCTATATAAAATGGAAAAAAACCCCAACCCAGACCCAAGAAAGTTTAAATAACTACAAGCTAGTCACCACCCCCCTGTCTCATAATCATAAAATGTTCTCAAGACTGTTACAGAGAAGAATGGGAAAATTATAGGATGGAGATCAACCACAAAGGGCAGACTGATTTCACATATGAGTATTTTTCCCTTCAGAGACCACTACGACATACTCTTAACCAGGTCATATAAACTTTAAAAGAAACAGTCTACATATTTTAATATCGCTCTCTGAATCGGCCTTATAGACATAGGACGTTTTGCAATGTCTGAAGCCTTTAAGAAAATAGAACATAATAGAAATAAAATATAATTATATAATGCAAACGGTTGTGAATCATTTACACCAAATTTTCTTGCAAGCTCGTATACCATGACTGAAGATTTTGTGATAAAGAGGAGTGACACAAGGCGATCCGATCTCACCTTAACTTTTCACAGCAGCAGGTAAACACGTTTTTCAACAAACACAAAACAATGATTAATTAACATTGGAGAGAATTCAAGATATCTGAGACTGGCTGATGATGACGATATGCAACAATACAACTAAGAGCAAATTGAAACACGTCTCAACATGGTAAACATCACTCCACAAAAGAAAAACTGAATGACAAACTGTGAAATGGGAGAAAGTGACAGAGAGAGGAGGAAGAAGAAGAAGAAGAAGAAGAAGAAGAAGAAGAAGAAGAAGAAGAAGAAGAAGAAGAAGAAGAAGAAGAAGAAGAAGAAGAAGAAGAAGAAGAAGAAGAAGAAGAAGAAGAAGAAGAAGAAGAAGAAGAAGAAGAAGAAGAAGAAGAAGAAGAAGAAGAAGAAGAAGAAGAAGAAGAAGAAGAAGAAGAAGAAGAAGAAGAAGAAGAAGAAGAAGAGGAGAAGAGGAGAAGAAGAAGAAGAAGAAGAAGAAGAAGAAGAAGAAGAAGAAGAAGAAGAAGAAGAATAATAAGAATAAGAAAAAGAATAATAATAATAATAATAATAATAATAATAATAATAATAATAATAATGAAGGAATAAGAAGAATAATAATAATAATAATAATAATAATAATAATAAGAAGAAGAAGAAGAAGAAGAAGAAGAAGAAGAGGAAGCAGAAGAAGAAGAAGAAGAAGAAGAAGAAGAAGAAGAAGAAGAAGAAGAAGAAGAAGAAGAAGAAGAAGAAAAGAAGAAGAAGAAGAAGAAGAAGAATAATAATAATAATAATAATAACAATAATAATAATAATAATAATAAGAAGAAGAAGAAGAAGAAGAAGAAGAAGAAGAAGAAGAAGAAGAAGAAGAAGAAGAAGAAGAAGAAGAAGAAGAAGAAGAAGAAGAAGAAGAAGAGGAAGAAAAATAATAATAATAATAATAATAATAATAATAATAATAATAATAATAATAATAATAATAATAATAATAATAATAATAATAATAATAATAATAATAATAATAATAATAAGAAGAAGAAGAAGAAGAAGAAAGAAGAAGAAGAAGAAGAAGAAGAAGAAGAAGAAGAAGAAGAAGAAGAAGAAGAAGAAGAAGAAGAAGAAGAAGAAGAAGAAGAAAAGAAAGAAGAAGAAGAAGAAGAAGAAGAAGAAGAAGAAGAAGAAGAAGAAGAAGAAAAGAAGAAGAAGAAGAAGAAAAGAAGAAGAAGAAGAAGAAGAAGAAGAAGAACAAGAAGAAGAAGAAGAAGAAGAAGAAGAAAGAAGAAGAAGAAGAAGAAGAAGAAGAAGAAGAAGAAGAAGAAGAAGAAGAAGAAGAAGAAGAAGAAGAAGAAGAAGAGCAAGAACAATGACATGAATAAGAACAAGAATAATAACAAGAACAACAAAAACAAATAAAATGATTTTAAATATACATGTAGTTAATAGTAAATTTATACCATCTAATTAAAAGTAATACTAATACTTGTAATTCATAATATAAGTGAAAATAAGAATAAAAAGAATGGGAAAATAATTATAAAAATCATGATGCGCATGATGATGGTAATGATGATGGGTAAACATTGTCAATATCATCGGTACGATCAGTATATGCAAAGCTAGCCGACCGTTTGCAAATCAAAACTCAAGGTTACTTCAAACAATTTGTTCTTCTTCTTCTTGTTAACCTATAGGAACGCATTTACAAATCTCAGCTCTTTCTCTTAGTATTCGTGTAGTTTCTGTTCAATTTCGTTTGTCTTCTGGAACAAGGATTTATACTAAAATGGGACTCAAGGATTATTAATAGTATTGTTCTTATGGTGTATCCACCCCCTCCCTCCCCCTCCCCCTCCCCGACATGGATTGAGCAAGTTAACTTACGAACAGTGGTGACGTTCTTTCTTCAAAGCACAGCAAGGCTACTATAAATAACCTGTGTCGCGTCGGTTTGATGTGAGTCGACTCAATCCAAGGCAACTCGAATTTTTTGTTACCGGCGTTAACTTTCCTATAGCCCCCGGTTATGAACTGTTTTCAATTGTTGCGACAACGACTAGATCTACTACCAGTGTTGACCTTCTCCTACGCTGACCACTGCAATGGAAACTGAACAGAGGGGGAAATAATAATGAAAAAGGGTTTTACCTGTCTAGGGAAGTGGTCGTTCAACGTAGTTTGTGTTTCAGCAAGCTATAATTGTTCCCCTGCTGGTCACGCTGTTGAAAGGAAGAGTAGTGTTTCTCACTGCGGATTGGCCCGGTTGTCCAGTGTTGTGGGCAAACGTGGAGGAGACCCATTCAATATACCTATTTCGGTTACATAATATAAACATCTCTCTTCCCCCCCCCTCCCTCCTCCCTCTCTCTCTCTCTCTCTCTCTCTCTCTCTCTCTCTCTCTCTCTCTCTCTCTCTCTCTCTCTCTCTCTCAGTAGCAACCTTGAATTGTTTCCTCAATGGGCAAGGCAGTGTGATTAGTGAGAATAACGTAGTAGTTTAATGATATGTAGTTCACAAACCTGGATACGGAGCAATTTCCAGAACGTGGACTTTAAACAGAAATGTACTGATGAGCTCAGGTGACCCAGGCATGTACAATAACAAGACAGAATAAACCCTCTTTAATCTCTATCCCAATTTGTTAGTGAATCTTATAGCCGTAGCTGTTATAGCGAATCATATCTTTCACGTCATTTTTCCACGTGTCTTTACCCAATCACAAAAAGTCTCGTGTATGCAGACACACAACAACAAAAAAGCCACACAAAAAAAAGAAAAAAAGAAAAAAAGCAGACCTTATTTAAAAAATGGAGCACATAATTAGATTATATTAGATCAATGTTAGGTACTGATAGTGAGACAATTAAATTGCTAATTTCTTCGTTTGTTTTCAGTATAACTGATTACTGTAACGCATTTCTTGCAAGCTCTCCCAAAGACGCAATTGATAAACTTCTATTCAACGTCATCATTATCATCATCCTCCTCCTGCTTCTCCTCCTCCTCCTCATCGTCATCATCGTCATTATCATTATTATTATTATCATGATTAATATGATTATCATTGTTCTTCTTCTTCTTATTATTATTATTATCATTATCCTTACTAAAATTATTAATATTTTTTTTAATTTTTAGATTATCATTATTTTAATATTATCATTATCCTTATTATTATTATTATTATTATTATTATTATTATTATTATTATTATTATTATTATTATTATTATTATTATTATTATTATTATTTTTATTATTATTATTATTATTATTATTATTATTATTATTATTATTATTATTATTATTATTATTATTATTATTATTATTATTATTATTATTATCATTATTATTATTTATTATTATTATTATTATTATTATTATTATTATTATTATTATTATTATTATTATTATTATTATTATTATTATTATTATTATTATTATTATTATTATTATTAATAGTATTGTAAGTTTCCAACGACCAAACACAACAACAGCAGCAAAACAGATCTGAACGCACTATTTTGGTTTTCCCCCTGACAATTCGCATATATACTGACCACCCTATGTATAATGCTATTACTTCATCATTAAGGAAAGTTTATCTTATACTTTTCCCCCCATCAATCATGCTCATTGCGTCCTCTGAAATGATCAATATGAAAACAAACCTGATGGAAAATATTCCAATTGTCACAATGTTTTGCTAAGTTCTGTTGGTTTTGACGTGAACTGATGTCACAAAATGCATGTGGGACAACTGGCCTGAAGATTACTTGGAGCGCGTTCAAAACGGCTGACACGCGGCTGTAAGAGTTTGTAGTTTTACCACCGACAAGCGGCATCATTATTAGGCATTATTATTTAGACATTATTTGCTGTAAACATGTTTGGGGACTCGATAATCTAGAGGCAAGATGCAAGCTTCTCATCCCAAAGGTCGTGAGTTCAAGCCCCGCCGATGATTGCATAATTTTCTCGATTTTTTTTTTTTGGAGTAAAATCTACCCACCTGATCCAGGTGGATGGATCGACACCTAGTCCCATAGTAGACGGACAATAAAAAGGAGGACCCATGCGCAGATCACAGCACTCTGTGTGCGCGTTGAAGATCGCTTGGCTGTGTATTGGGCAGCCCCGGCCAAATTTAAAAAACCTACCAAAATTCCCAAGATCATCTTAGTTGTGGATGTGGATATACTCAATCAATTGAATAAAAAAAAAATAAAAATATAAGAAATCGATTGCTTTGTCTTCGTTCCGATGAGCTTTAACATCTGTATCACGTAGGTAGAGTAATAAAAGTAAAGTTTCTTCAAGCCTTTTACGGCCCATAGAGCCTGTGTTTATTCCGGTTTCAATAGCGTCAGGCGGAACAACTGATAATAATCACCTCCCGTCAGGACGCTAGTCCTACACAGGTTTTTACTCCCAAGCTAATGCGTGTACCCATTTACGCCTGGATAGAGTGGGGAAAATGCGTGTTTGGTGTATCATGTATGTATAAGTTTATTATTCCGCATGCTTGTATATGAAACTATAATATTACTAGTTAACTTTAATAACGCACCAAATGACAAATAATCTGATTTTTTCAAAGATGACCCATCAGTTACCAAAATGCCCCCACTAATACCGGAAACATCAGTTACCAAAATGCCCCCCCACTAATACCGGAAACATCAGTTGCAAAATGCCCCCACACTAATACCGGAAACATCAGTTACCAAAATGCCCCCCACTAATATCGGAAACATCAGTTACCAAAATGCCCCCACTAATACCGGAAACATCAGTTACCAAAATGCCCCCCACTAATACCGGAAACATCAGTTACCAAAATGCCCCCACTAATACCGGAAACATCAGTTACCAAAATGCCCCCACTAGTACCGGAAACATCAGTTACCAAAATGCCCCCCCACTAGTACCGGGAACATCAGTTAAGCCTCGTGCATGCTACAACAAGATTAAGCATTGGCCACCCTATCAGATAAAAAAAATCAAACTTTGTGGATTCACTCACATTTTCACATGTATTAGACAGTTCAAAGGGTACTAAAGTAGACTTCCTTCAAGGCCTGTTGCGGCCTATAGAGCCGGAGCTTATCCCGGTTTCAATAGCGTGAAGTGTAAATGGTGATAGTAATCACCTCCGTGACAGGACGCTAGCCTGACTCAGGGTTTTACTCCCGATGTAGTGCCTGTAGCTATTTGAGTGGTGTAAAATACGTGTTAAATGTCTTTTGAAAGGAACACAACGTCGAGTCTTTGCCAGGACTCGAACCCAGAACCTCATGATCCCCCTAGTCCAGCAACTTACCCAATTGGTCACCGAAGCCACTCAGTTCGATGGATGAGGAGGCGTAATGGGCAATTCAAAGGGTCGCGTGCAATTAATGCTCGCTAGTATATTTCTTTGATTCAAAATCTCCTCATTTTCAGACAATCATTTAAAAAAAAAAAGATTAATTTATTAATTAAAGACGAATTTTCGGCAACCAACTGATGACACGACAACATTACACTTTGAGACTTTTCACACTTTTAACAAAGCCCAAATTGTAAGGTTTCCACGTTTTCTGAACTTCTACTATCGGGTTGAAAATAAAAAAACCAAATGGTTGGAAAACATGGAAAAGAAGTCCGATCTATATTTAGACACTTTTGTTGTGAAAGGAGGCACACTTTGCTTAGCAACGAACTCATACATATTAGTGCGTGGCTTCTGTGCGAAAGTGACCGTGAGAGCAAATGTGCTAGTAAGGCTCTATTGTTGAATCTTTCAAGTTGGTTTTACTTTGAAACATGCGCAATATTACGTAAGGCTGCAAATAGAGTGGATTAGCTTTCGCGTCCTTCCTTCTTCCTCCCCTCCTCCATCTGACCCTCCTTTTAGTTTTAGTTTTTGGTGATTGGTGCGTGACTGGCGAATTTATTCCGTAGGAAATGTATTGGGCGCCATAGAGTGGATTCTCTCCTTTTCCGCTACCAATCTCCTAGAAAGAGAGCTCTATACCCATTTTTTCTCCTCTAGCAGGGAGACACGATGGTAGGATGTCTGCCGTACAAACAACCAAAAGGTCCCTGGGTTCGTGCCCCGACAAATTTAAAAAAAGTTATTGAGTATTTTGGGTGACACCTCATCCCCATCGAAGACGATCGATATAAAACAGAGCGATCCCGTGTGCATATCACAACACTGTGCACATTGAAGA
>JAXRKP010001025.1:162500-170000 GCA_037039925.1 Doris montereyensis
CATCAATCAAAACATCAATGGTTCAATGAAAACATCAATGGTTCAGTGAAAGCATCAATTCAGTGAAAACATCAATGGTTCAAAGAAAACATCAATGGTTCAATGAAAACATCAATGGTTCAATGAAAGCATCAATGGTTCAATGAAAGCATCAATGGTTCAATGAAAGCATCAATGGTTCAATGAAAGCAAATGGTTCAATCAATGGTTCAATGAAAGCATCAATTCGAAGAAAACATCAATGGTTCATTGAAACATCAATGGTTCTATGAAAGCATCAATTTCAGTGAAAGCATCAATTTCAATGAAAGCATCAATGTTCAATGAAAATAGATCGAAACAATGGTTCAATGAAAGCATCAATTCGAAGAAAACATGATGGTTCAATGAAAATCAATGGTTCAATGAAAACATCAATGGTTAATGAAAGCATCACTAAAATTATAACAAAAGATGGAAGTAAAATGTGACGAAAATAGATCGACTCAAATACGTTATAACGTAAGAAATATAACAAAAGAAAGTAAAATGTACTTGAAACAGTGTCTGTGAGCATTGCAATAATACTTAGCTTTTAGATGTATAACAAAACATGAGAAAGGATGTCACTACACATTAATAATATATCTTTCTAGTCATGCACATTTCAATATCATTTCGTAATCCAGTTTGGCACGTCATTAGTTGTATTTCCCAGAGGAAACTTTGTATTTATAGACAATACCATTGTGTTGGAAACAGTAATTTGGTGTGATGGTTCTTGAAACTTTTCCCAGTGACCTTGGCGAACGAGGTTCTCAATGTGAGGCTCCAACTTGTCAACATACTGACTGTGTTGTAGGTACTCCTCTCTCATGACTATGCAAATGAGTCCTCCTGGTGGTGATATAAAATTATGAAACACGATGTATGTAGTTCACAGATCTAAGCGTACGTTTATATTTTCAATTATGTTGCTCTCACTGTCTCCCCCTTACCCCCTCCCCTCTCTGTCTCCGTCTCTCTCTCTCTGTATGTCTCTCTCCAATCTGATTAATAAGCTATTCATGTGTCAATCAATCAATCAATCAATATAGCTATCCATCTATCTATCTATCTATCTATCAATATAAATATCGATATATCTATATATCTTGCTATTTATCGATCTATCGATCGATCTATCTATCTATCTATCTATCTATCTATATATCTGTATGTCTATCCATCTATCTATATATCTATCTATCTATCGTCTGTATGTCTGCCTGTCTGTCTATCTATCTATGTATAACCCCCATCCCCCTCCTCCATGGACCATGTACAAATACTGGTGGTTGTCATACCTCTACACCTGCCGCCTTTCTCTATCTCACTCTATCTATGCCTCTGCCTTCCTTCCTTTCTCTGGCTTCCATCTATCAACCCGCCTACAGTCATGAAGAAGACGGAATTATGTCCCTTCATCTATCTATCTTTCCAATCTATAGTAAGAGCATGCTATCCTCACCTATCTATCTATCAATCTATCAGCTATTTAGCCCCGAAATATGGAATATGACCTTCACCCATCCCACCAGATGACACCGCACAGTCATAGGTATCTGAAATGAAAGTGAAATAGCGTTTGACATTTAATTCACACTCTATAAGCATGCAAATGGGGTGAAGAGATTAAAAAGGTCAATCTATCTATCGACCTCTAAGGTCTATGTATCTACTTTCTTATCTACTCATCCATCGGTCCACCCAATTGTCTACTTGACTACCTATTCGTCTACTATCTATGTAAGCGGGGACGTAATCGATCCACTGATAGAGCACTGTATATCTATCTATCGGGTGTGTCGTCTCTCACACCAAGATCTATCTATCTGTCCTGATAGGTTAAAAATGTTCTCAATCTTTTAGGATGAATCCATTCCCTTATCTATCTATGTAGGTGAATTGACGCTAGACCCATTGTAGATGGACGATATAAAGGATGTCCCGTGTGTAAATGATAATTAATCGCTGGTAAAGATCTATCAACTGTTCTATGAATGGTCCAATCTGGGCAAATATTATCAAAGTATTAGAAAATCTTAACAAAAAACCCGAGATTATCTTAGTTGTGGATGTTGGTAAAATTAAATCAAAGATCCACTGTTGTTTACCTCGTCCATCGTATGCCGTAATCTCAGGTCGGAGTTAGAGAGTAAATTAATGTTTGTATGAGAAGAAAGAGAGGCATTCTGAAGAGATTTTTCTTTAGTTAATAAAGTTTATATGCGGAGATCTCAATGAATCAAGGGTGAGACTGAAAGAATAAAATAAAAGACAAGAGGTAGGACCTTAGCGTCGCATGCGAACTTTCACTAGGAAAATTACGTTAGAGTCAGGTAGAAGTTTAGGGTAACCGATGAAAGACACGCTAATAGAGTCAGGGTAGAAGTAATCAGGGATACGATCTCAGGCTGAATCAAGGCGTAACAGCTAATAGAGTCAATAGGACGATGAAAATATAGAGTAGAAGATAGGAATAAAATGAAAGACACGTTAATAGAGAGGGTAGAAGACCTAACAATACGATGAAAGAAAGCGTACTGAAACAGTGTAGAAGTAATAATAGGGAAATAATATTGACGATAATAATAACTGAAGAAAGAAAGACACGCCATTAGTAATAATAAGGAAAAATACGATGAAAGAAAGACACGCTAATAGAGTCAGGGTAGAAGTTAATAATAGAAACAATACGATGAAAGAAAGGAAAGGCTAGAGTAAAATAGGAAACAATACGAAAGAAAGACACGCTAATAGAGTCAGAAGTAATTAAGGTAACAATACGATGAAAGTAATAGAGTCAGGTAGAAGTAACAATACGATGAATGAAAGACACGCTAATAGAGTCAGTGTAGAAGTAATAATAGGTAACAATACGATGAAAGACACGCTAATAGAGTCAGGGTAGAAGTAATAAAGGAAATACGAGAAAGTAGACAGGGTAGAAGTAAAAATAGAAACGATGAAAGACACATTAATAGAGCTGTAGAAGTAAAATTAGAAACAATACGATCAGAGTCAGGGTAAGGTAAAAATAGGAAACATTCGATGAAAGAAAGACACGCTAATAGAGTCAGTGTAGAGGTAAAAATAGGAAACAATACGATGAAAGAAAGACACGCTAATAGATAATAAAATTAGATCACACTAATCAGGGAAGAAGCTGGAACAATACGATGAAAGAAAGACACGTTAATAGAGTCAGGGTAGAAGTAATAATAGGAAACAATACGATGAAAGAAAGACACGTTAATAGAGTCATGAAACAATACGATGAAAGAAAGACACGTTAATAGAGTCAGGTAGAGGTAAAAATAGGAAACAATACGATGAAAGAAAGACACTATGTAATAGAGTCAGGGTAGAGGTAAAAATAGGAAACAATTTGAAAGAAAGACAATTAATAGAGTCAGGGTAGAACTAGGAAAACAATACGATGAAAGAAAGACACGTTAATAGAGTCAGGGAAACAATACAATGAAAGAAAGACACGATTAATAGTCATAGGTAAAATAGGAAACTCGATGAAAGAAAGACACGTTAATAGAGTCAGGGTAGAAGTAAAATTAGGAAACAATACGATGAAAGACACTACTAGAGTCAGGGTAGAAGTAAAAATAGGAAACAATACGATGAAAGACACGCTAATAGAGTCAGGGTAGAAGTAAAAATAGGAAACAGTATGATGAAAGACACGCTAATAGAGTCAGAGAGAGGTAAAAATAGGAAACAATACGATGAAAGACACGCTAATAGAGTCAGGGTAGAAGTAAAAATAGGAAACAATACGATGAAAGACACGCTAATAGAGTCAGGTAGAGGTGAAACAATACGATGAAAGACACGCTAATAGAGTCAGGGTAGAAGTAGGAAAAAAATGAAGTTAATAGAGTCAATAACAATAATGAAAGACACGTTAATAGAGTTAATAACGATGCTAATAGAGTAGGGTAGAAGTAAAGTAACGTGAAATACGATGAAAGAAAGACACGTTAATAGAGTCAGGGTAAGGTACGATGAAAGAAAGACACGTTAATAGAGTCAGGGTAGAAGTAATAATAGGAAACAATACGATGAAAGAAAGACACGTTAATAGAGTAGAAACAATACAATGAAAGAAAGACACGTTAATAGAGTCAGGCTAGAAGTAAAAATAGGAAACAATACAATGAAAGAAAGACACGCTAATAGAGTCAGGTAGAAGTAAAAATAGGTAAAGTAACGATGAAAGAAAGACACGTTAATAGAGTCAGGGTAGAATAAAAAAGAAATAATACGATGAAAGACACGTTAAAGAGTCAGGGTAGAGTAAACTAATAGGAAACAATACGATGAAAGACACGCTAACTAGAGTCAGGGTAGAGGTAAAATAGGAAACAATACGATGAAAGACACGTAATAGAGTCAGTGTAGAAAGGAAACAATACGATGAAAGAAAGACTAATAGAGTCAGGGTAGAAGTAATAATAGGAAACAATACGATGAAAGACACGCTAATAGAGTCAGGGTAGAGGTAAAAATAGGAAACAATACGATGAAAGACACGCTAATAGAGTCAGGTAGAGGTAAAAATAGGAAACAATACGATGAAAGACAACTAATAGAGTCAGGGTAGAAGTAAAAATAGTAAGTAATACGATACACGTTAAAGTCAGGTAGAGGTAAAACTGTAATAGGTAACAGCCCCTATCAACCTGAAATGACAAAATGTCCGTCCAAAGAAGAGTAGTGTAAGAAGTAAACTAAAGTAACAAGCAATATGTTTATAGAGTCAGGGAGTAAGTACTAAAGGTAACGTAACGTGTGTGTCAGGGTAGAAGTTTGACACGACACACCACCCTAAAGTCTAGAACTTTTTGGAAGTCTCCATCATAGAACAATACAATACATAGTGTAAAGTAAGTAAAGTAACATAAATACATACATAGAAATACACGCAGCCTAATTTAATAAGAAACCGCTAATAGTCAGCCAAGGTAATTAAATGAAAGACACGCTAATAAGTAGGAAACAATATTTCGCTAATAAGAGTCCAGAATTCTCTAACGACAAAGTAAACAAACGCTAACAAATTAAAGTAAAAATAGGAAACAATCGTAATAGAGTGTAACGTGAAGTGAAAAACAGTCAAAAGTAAAAAAAAAAAGAACTAATAGAAAAAGTGTAAAGACACTAATAGAGTCAAAAGAATCTGCTCGATCAACCTGAAATGACAAAATGTGTAAGAGTATGAAAAAAGTAATCTACCAGTACAAGTGGTAATTATGTTTATTGTCTGTTTGCTGTGACAGTAGTTTAAAAGTAAAGCCTCCTTACATAAACATATCTAGAATGAAACCGTAGTATATGCTAATCTACCCCCGCCCCTTCCTCTCTAACGACAAACAAACAAACAACAAATTAAACTGTAATCGCAGAACCAAGACAGTAACAGAAAGTGAGAGTAAAGTAAAGTGAAGAAAAAGAATGCGTGTGAGTGGAGTAGTGAGAGAAAGTAACAGAGTAAGAGGGGGAGGGAAGAGAAGTAAGAAAAAGTAAAGAAAAGAGAAGAGGCAAAACTCCACAGCGGGAGACATATAATTAGCCAGACAGTAAAGTAAATACGTTGTGATAGTGAGATTTTGGAGAATGATATGGTGAACTTTGTGATGATAATGGACTCAGAGCATGGTGAAAAGTGGTCGTTTGTCCGTTTACATTTTTTAAAAACTATGATTTACATTTTGTTGAATGCATTGAATAAATCTATGCTGTTGGCCATGGTCTAAAGGATAATTAAACGGAAACTCATAAAAACAATTGAAAGGAGGTCGACAGGAGATGCTCTTGGCATTTAAATAAAATGTCTTACAAAAATTGGGCTTTTTATCAGGTACGGACATATAGATTCCTTTTCCTGCCTTTGAGACAGACCGAGATGAAGTGCATTGTCTTGGGCAATTAAAAAACAGGTGGACGTTGTCCAAGTGAGACTAACTCACTCAAATTTTGGATGAATGATATTGTAGAAAGATGGTGAATCTTTGTGATGATAATGGACAATGATGATGAGGAAGATGCTGATGAGGATAATGATAATGCCGATGGTGATGATGATAAGTGTTTAACGTTTTAAAAATTTAGTTACGGTTGTAACTGACAAGAAGAATAAAAATAAGAATTTCCATTTGTCTACATTTCAATTTAAAAAAATTTGCTTTAACTATGATGATGGAACTATGTTGATGTTTTATTTTGTTGAATGCATTGTAATCCATCCTGTTGCATTTATGGGATATTTAAAGGTCTGGCCCAGGGGTAACCTCTCTCTGATGATATAATTAAAGCTTAAGGCTCACAGTTTAAAGACAAATAAATAGTATGTATAACTCTGAGTAGGTAAAAATCTCAATGCACTTTAAAGAAATAAAATGAAGGAATCTATTTTTATGAACTAATTTTTATTATGTGAGTATTTAGACCAATGGATGGATTTCTTAGTGTTGTTATATGTAAGTATGTATGTATGTATAAGCATTGCGAAATCTTTTTCTCCTCCCTCTCTGTGTCTCTGTGTCTCTCTGGTCTAGTCTCTCTCTCTCTCTCTCTCTCTCTCTCTCTCTCTCTCTCTCTCTTTCTAACCTTATGTTCAACAATGCTAATGTCTTACCTTCCAAAACGTTATTTTGGAGGGAAGCTTTTTGGCATCGTCTAGGTAGGCAAGGACACCCCATGTCACCATTTGACCATCCTCCAGAAATTCCTTTTTTGGTCTAAACTACAAGTGCCTTTGGTAGCATTCCTTCATCTTTTAAGGGTCTTCAAGCCATTTAAACAGCATCTAGGATCATATTTTCGAAGCCGCATTGACCGTCTCCACAACTCCAACTGACCAGAAAACCAAGATACTCATTTCTTCATTAGTACGACACTTTGTTTATTTTAGTTCCAAATCTTATCGAGTTTGTCCTAACACAATTATGTCCTAAGAATACATAAATTGTCTAAGTGCTTGTTTTGTCATTCGTTTTTATTTTTTTTAGTGTGAGGGGAAATGTGTAAGTATGACATGTCCATGTGAAGATATATTTTCATGTATTTCTCCATTTAAGTATGTGCACTCATCAGCTGGAGAGAGAGAGGCAAACTAGCGTCCTGTTTTGACATTTCGAGACTTCCATTTACTTATCTAGAGAGATAACCTCAATGAAGAGTAGTTAGAGAGAGAGAGAGGTTTGAGTCTATTGGTGTCCACATAGTTTATTCCTTTGCAATATTTTTGTCTCGTCTTTGTTTCTCTAATGGGCCCCAACATATTATTTCTTGTTTTAATTATCTCTTAAGGATGGAATTCTCTTGTCTTTTCATTGTGCTCTAAAAAGATAAGATTTGTCCATCATCAAGAGGGGCCAGAGAGAGAGAGAGAGATCGTTTCGTCTTCATTTATCCTGGGAGAGCATATAAGAGAGTTTTAGACATAACTCACTAGAAGCTAAA
>JAXRKP010001025.1:175000-178463 GCA_037039925.1 Doris montereyensis
AATATCTACAGAGTTATCCTGCGTCTTCTTCTTCTTCTTCTTCATCACATATCCCTGCTGTCAAATATTTCTATTTCCGCTGTAGATACTGGATTAACTGTAGTCAAATAATATCATTCCATGTAGATTCTGAATAACTTCTTCATTTCCACTGTAGATCTGAATAGCTGTAGTCAAATAATCTTATTCCCACTGTAGATACTCGAATAGCTGTAGTCAAATAAAATATCATTTCCACTGTAGATACTCGAATAACTGTAGTCAATAGTCTTATTCCACTGTAGATACTTCAAATAACTGTAGTCAAAAATAATATGTAGATTTCTGTACTTATAGTCTTATTCTCTGTAACAACAATAGTACTGTAGTAACTGTAGTTATATAGTCTTATTCCCACTCTAGATACTCGAATAGCTGTAGTCACATAGTCTTATTCCTACTGTAGATATTATTAGAACGACTGTAGTCAATTAGTTCTTATTCCCACTGTAGATATTCGAATAGCTGTAGTCACATAGTCTTATTCCCACTGTAGATACTCTGTATTAGCTGTAGTCACATAGTCTTATTCCCATTGTAGATACTCAAATAACTGTAGTCCCACAGTCTCATTCCCACTTTAGATACTCGAATAACTGTAGTCACATAGTCTTATTCCCATTGTAGATACTCAAATAACTGTAGTCCCATAGTCTCATTCCCACTTTAGATACTCGAATAACTGTAGTCACATAGTTTTATTCCCACTTAGATATTGAATAACTGTAGTCACATATTCTTATTCCCACTGTAGATATGAATAGCTGCAGTCTATATAGTCTTATTCCCACTGTAGATAATCGAATATTGCAGTCTATATAGTCTTATTCGAATAACTGTAGTCAAATATTACTGTAGTCAAATATTCTCGAATAACTGTACTCAAATATAGCTGTATATTGTAGTCACAGAGTATAATTCTCACTGTAGATACTCTTATAGCTGTAGTCACATAGTCTTATTCCCACTTTAAACACTTGAATAACTGTAGTCACATATTTTTTATTCCCACTGTAGATACTTGAATAAATGTAGTCACATAGTCTTATTCCCACTGTAGACACTTGAATAACTGTAGTCACATATTTTTATTCCCACTGTAGATACTTGAATAACTGTAGTCACATAGTCTTATTCCCACTGTACATACTGGGATAATTGAAGTCATGTATTCTTATTCCCACTGTACATACTGGGATAATTGAAGTCATATATTCTTATTCCCACGGTATATACTGGGATAATTGAAGTCATATATTTTTATTCCCGCTGTACATACTGGGATAATTGAAGTCATATATTCTTATTCTCACTGTACATACTGGGATAATTGCAGTCATATATTCTTATTCCCATTGGGTATATACTGGGATAATTGCAGTCATATATTCTTATTCCCACTGTATATACTGGGATAATTGCAGCTATATATGCTTTTCCACGAATAAGAAGGAGAAGGAAGAGGATACGTAAACGGAGACGGAGATGGAGAAGAAGGAGAAAGGAGAAGGAGAAATGGGAAGGAGAAGGAGTAAGAGAAGGAGAAGGGTAAGAAGGAAAAGAGAAGGAGAGGAGGAGAAGCAGAATGAGAAGGAGAAGGAAAAGGGAACAAGACCAGGAACAAGACCAGAGCATGAGGAGTAGAAAGGGTGGGAGAAGGAATGAGAAGAGGAAGAAAGAGAAGTACCAGAGGAGAAGAAAAAGAAGAAGAAGATGAAAAAGAAGAAGAAGGAGAAGGAGAAGAAGAAGAAGAAGAAGAAGAAGAAGAAGAAGAAGAAGAAGAAGAAGAAGAAGAAGAAGAAGAAGAAGAAGAAGAAGAAGAAGAAGAAGAAGAAGAAGAAGAAGAAGAAGAAGAAGAAGAAGAAGAAGAAGAAGAAGAAGAAGAAGAAGAAGAAGAAGAAGAAGAAGAAGAAGAAGAAGAAGAAGAAGAAGAAGAAGAAGAAGAAGAAGGAGAAGAAGAAGAAGAAGAAGAAGAAGAAGAAGAAGAAGAAGAAGAAGAAGAAGAAGAAGAAGAAGAAGAAGAAGAAGAAGAAGAGAAGAAGAAGAAGAAGAAGAAGAAGAAGAAGAAGAAGAAGAAGAAGAAGAAGAAGAAGAAGAAGAAGAAGAAGAAGAAGAAGAAGAAGAAGAAGAAGAAGAAGAAGAAGAAGAAGAGGAACAAGAAGAACAATAATAATAGAATAATAATAAGAAAAGCAAGGGGATCCTAAGAAGAAGGTAAACTACTATAAATGTTACGCGATAAGTGTTAAGACACGCCAAGAAAAGAAAATGTAACGTAGCAGTGTGGAGTCATGAGTTAGTACAAGGCTAAGTTAATGACTTATCGTGCAAAACATGCTGCTAACATGCATCCAAGAGGAGCAGGAAGGAACAGGAGGAGTAGGAGGAGAAGGAGAAAGAGGACAAGGAGAAGGGGAAGGAGAAGGAGAAGAAGGAGAAGGAAAGAAGGGGAAGGAGAAGGAGAAGGAAGGAGGACAAGGAGAAGGAGAAGGAGAAGAAGAAGGAGAAGGGGAAGAAGGAGAAGGAGAAGGGAGAAGGAGAACAAGGAGAAGAAGGGGAAGGAGAAGGGGAAAGAAAGGGAAGGAGAAGGGAAGGAGAAGGGGAGGAGACGGAAGAGGAGAAGGAGAAGGAGAAAGAGAGGGAGGGGGAGGGCGAGAGAGAGAGAGATCATACCTTCAATGTACAGTACTATAAATGGATATTTTATTAAAGGAAGACCTTTTCTGTGTTACGGCACCTCAAGAAGCAAAGACGTAACATAACGGGGGTTGAACCATGCCATTTATTTAGTGCAAGGCTAAGTTAATGACCTATCGTGCAAAAACTTGCAACAAACACCCAACGAAGTTTAAATGTGAACGTCCTTACAACCCAACATTTTAACCCCAGCACAAGAAACTTGTGTCTTGATGACTTGCCTTGCATCCCTCAACATTTTAACCCCAGCACATGAAACTCGTGTCTTGATGACTTGCCTTGCATCCCAACATTTTAACCCCAGCACATGAAACTCGTGTTTTTGATAACTTGTTCCAAAAGTTGACATCTTCAGAAAATACTATTGTGTCATAGAGGAGGATTGAGTGATGTGATGTTTTGTACAGAAGGTAAGATAAGTTAAAAACTGTATTGTGCAAATAGATGCATTTTCTTTGATGTTAGGTTGCATTTTATTTCCATTTTCCTATTCTTCCGTTGGTATCATCTTCATTTCCTGATGGCATTACAATAATACAGGAAGATGATGGTAGTATGTAATGGGTGGCTGTATAATTAAACAAATGATGGTACGCACTTTCTTTTCCTTCTGAGTATTTTTCCTTATGCTTGATTATAATGATACTCAGATTTTGATTTCTATTTCATTTGATTTTACCCACATACCCAACTAAAGTGATCTTGATTTTGGTAAGATTTTTATTTA
>JAXRKP010001026.1:0-5000 GCA_037039925.1 Doris montereyensis
TGATGGGGGTGCTACCAAGGCGTTTGGCAAATTCACGTGTAAACCGTGGGTGTGTGGTCCGTGGCGTGACCTAGATAACATTTGGTCAACTGACATACTTCAGACATAACCTGCGTTCACTTTTTAACAATATGTGATTAATTGTATAATGTTAGATGTGACATCTTCGAAGAGCATAAGGACTCAAAGTGTTTAGTCTGTTTTATCTGCGACTATATGATGTTAGAGTTAACTCGAGCGTCCTCTTGAGTTTTCAAAACTTCCAGGCCAGTGAAACGTGACATCATCTCACTGTGGATAACGGGCGTTCCTAACGTTGGGGAGTAACAAAGGGTAATTTTACGCTTTTTAGCGGCGTAATATAAGATGGGTCAAATGTATACACGCTGTTGCTATCGGTTTAAATCTACGTTTAGAGATGAGACGGAAGAATTATATCAGCAATCCCTTACCCTGAACCACCCACACCTTCCGCGCCACCCTACCCGCCCCACCATGTCATAGGGTGAGGAGGGTAGGGGATTCAGGGTAAATGAATGTGAATAGATTTTTTTCAGCCTTATCTCTAATTATAGATCTAAGCCGATATGAATAGCGAGTACAAATTTGACCCACTTTATTCAGCGCCACCCGCCAAGGTGTAAAATTACCTAACAAAGCTCTCATTTCATTGACCTAATTTCGTGATGAGTAAAGTTCACAAGAATAAAGAGCTCATAGAATGTCAACGGCTTGACGACAACAGCTGAGGTCAAAGCGTTTGCTTTGCATGGATCCAGCTCGTAGCCCAAAGCAAACTGTGGGTGAGGATGTGGCGTGGTTGGTGCTTTTTGGTGTGAACAGTTTGATTTGATTTGATTTACCCACATCCATAACTAAGGTGATCTCGGCGTTTTGGTAGGATTTTTTTCATTTCGTCCGCAAACAGCCAAGGATCTTTAACGTGCACAGAGTGTTATTACCTTACTACCGGGACCTCCTTGTTATCGTCGGTCTCCGATGGGACTAGTGGGTCAAATGTGTACACGCTGTTGCTATCGGTTTAAATCTACGTTTAGAGGATGAAACGGAAGAACTATATCAGCAATCCTCATTACTCCTGAACCTCCCACAACCCGCGCCACCCCAGTCGCCCCACAATGTCATGGGTGAGGAGGGTAGGGGGTTCAGGGTAAATGAATGTGAATAGATTATTTTTCCGCCTTATCTCTAAATGTAGATCTAAGCCGATACAGACAGGGGTTAGATTTAGCTCGAAAAACTCGAGAAAATTAATAACTCTTGACGGAGCTAGTCGAACCCACTACCTTGGGGTTGTGAGGCCGACACCTCGCCTTTGGACTACCGAATCCCTTGGTGAACAGTCTATGAGAACAAAGAGCCATATATGTCTCAGCGGTTCGACGACAGCGAAGCTTGAAGCCTCAGCAACGATTATGGTCTACACACACATACACACACACACACATACACACACACACACACACACACATACACTTAGAGCCCCATTGAGGCCGAGACAGGGACAAATGTGTCCGACTACAAATTCGGCGTTTTTTACAGTAACAAGTACAGTAAAATAAACTAAGTCCCTTACTCAAGAGTTGAGCGTAGGTAATCAGTCCTGATTGTTCCAGGCATACGACATTAATGTGGTAATTTGTCACAGCTATCCACGCCACATTTTACTTTCCTAGCTGAGTTGGAATAAACCTAGCTTTCATTTCGCTGAGTTGGAATAAACCTAGCTTCTCATTTCATTTAGTTGAAAATGGCTGAGTTGGAATAAACCTAGCTTCTCATTTCGTTGAGTCGGAATAAACCTAGCTTCTCATTTCGCTGAGTCGGAATAAACCTAGCTGAGTCGGAATCATTTCACTGAGTTGGAATAAACCTAGCTTCTCATTTGGCTGAGTCGGAATAAGCCTAGCTTCTCATTTCGCTGAGTCGGAATAAACCTAGCTTCTCATTTCTGCTGAGTCGGAATAAACCTAGCTTCTCATTTCTTTTGCAGAGTCGGAATGAAGCTAGCTTTCCATTTCTTGATTTGCTGAGTTGGAATAAAAACCTAGCTTTAGACATAGTTGGCCGAGTTGGAATAAACCTAGCTTTCAAATTTCATTTCAATGAGTCGGAATCAACCTAGCTTTCATGTTCTCAGTAGGGGCTTATATTATGGTGAGTTGCTAGGATTTTTTTTCGTAGGATGAAAAAAAACAACGAGGATCGAGAATACTTTTCAACAGTTGCGCATTGTGCTCAGATCCTAGATGAAACCCTAAGTGTGACGAACTGCATTGCCCGATGAGCTGAAGTGCCTCCTGGAAAGGTTTCTTCGTCTGAATTGGTCATTCGCTGTGCCCAACCCCAGCTCCGTCTTTGGCTAATTTCTACACTCATACATGTATTTGTTTCTGATTTGTTTTCTGACAAAGGTTTTTTATTCCTGACTACCTTGGGCCATCCAAGATTCTCAGCACCCATTTATAAATATACGATGACACTAGGTGTAATATTATGTTTTCACAAGTAGTTTCAGCTTGCTGCAGGCTCTAGACATAGTCCATGTACCTCCCCCCCCTTTGCTTCCATAGAGGACTGATTTCACTAAAATTATAAATCAACAATGCAAGTTCATCTTTGTTTCTGTCTTTCCAAATTTCAATTAATGTACTTCAATGAAAAACAAAACTGATCCGTGCCTTGCCAATTGTTTTTTTTTTTTGGGGGGGTTGTTTGTTGTTGTTGTTGTTGCTGTTTTTTCATTGTCTTCATGTCTCCGTATATGCCTTGTAATTCCGTATCCGCTAAACGTCATAATATTATTATGTTCTGCAGTAGGGGTTTCTTCATCCTCCAAAAGCCAAAGCCGACGTATCAATATTATGGTAAGATACTTTCTTTGTGGTTTTGTAACCATAGGATTTTTTCGTAGGATGAGGCGATTAATCCTCCTCAAGCAAGACCCCATCAACGAGGATCAGATAGTCACATAATCCTCCATTTGACGTATCAAATGCTATGTCACATAATCTATCTAGAATAACAGGTGGGTCGTTCTTAGTACGTCAAACAAAGCCAGGCCGCTAGAGCGCCATAACTGTCTGCGCATTGTGCTCAGAAAAAGTTTTTTCGTCTTTGAGTAGAATTTTTCATCTAAAGATGAATCTTACCTTCTAAAGTGTGACGAACTGCATCTGATGATAGCTTTTAAACGAATGATGATCGATAGATCGATTTGCCGATGAAAGGTTTCTTCGTCTGAATTGGTCATTAACACTACACAGTGAAATTTTACAATTACAATGTTCAAAGACTCTTTGTATTATGGATTTGTTTTAAAGTTTGATGACTGCCAGGCCACTTTAAGAGTAGCCATCTTTAGGCTTGAAAGGAATTAGAAAAAAAAAATTTTGTAAAGGCAGAGTTTCCGTTCAGGGAAGACATATCAACTTATATACATAACACATCACCCCTAGGGAATAGTGATTAACGCCAGTTTAAGCCAAAGTTCTTTGTCAACGGTTGGGGGTTTTTTTCGCCATTGCTTAGTACGAATCACGACGACACCATGCCCACCCGTGGCGGCACAGAGTGTTGTTGGTTTGTTTGCTTTTTTCACTATTAGTTATTGTAGTTAACCTCTATATCTAGAGGTGGTTCCATATATTCCACGAATTGGAGACACGCATGGTAGGGGATGTGAGCTTTTCAGGATCATTTCTTTATTATAATGTGCCAAGATTGAATCACATTTCACATTAACAGCGTATTTGATATAGGAGGGCTCTAATTTTTTGATGAGCACAGAGTGTTGAGATATAGGGAATATCACACGGGACCTGGAAGGGACCATTTTATTCTTTTGGGTTTTTCACAAACGTCCATGACTTGGTTTCGTTATCGATTTCTTGTGAAGGATATTTAATGCCAAATACCTGAGTTAGAAACATTAAGGAGCGTAATTAGCTCGGTTATATCAAGCTTTTTTTCATGGCGATGCGATGGGTGCCGACGCAGAGGTCGCGGGTTCGATCCCAAGGATGGCCAAGATTTTTCTATTTATTCATCGTATTTGTCTCGTCTTTGTTCATGGGGCTTTGATATTATTTACCGTCATTTCATTGTTAAAAACACGGTAACTAGGATATAACTATACGAGGAATCCATTTGTGTCAATGTATTATTATTCAAATACAATGGTGCAGAGTAGATTAAACAAGGGTATAAGGGGTCAAAGAGTCAGCCTCCTCAACCAAAATATCGTGGGTTCAAAAACATTTTCAAGTCAAATCTAGCCTCTCCACTTGATCCAGTGGTAGAACGACACCTAGTCCCATCGGAGACGGACAGTAACAAGGAGGCCACATGCGCGTTACGTTAAAGATAATTTGGCTGTTTACAGGGTAGCCGGGGAAAATAAAAAACTCCTACCAAATACTCGAGATCACCTTAATTGTACGAGAGTTAGGAAACAAAAACTTGATGAAAATCGAAGAAGGATACAATTCAGATTTGATTTGTGATTTGATTTGATTTGATTTGATTTTGATTTGATTGATTTAACTTGATTTTATTTTATTTGGCCTGCACATCCATAAGGTGATCTCGGGGTTTTTGGTAGGATTTTTAATTTGCTCAGACTGCCCTGCAAACAGCCATGGATCTTTAACGCACAGCTGTTGTACTCTGCACACGGGACCTCCTTTTTTATCGTCTGTCTCCGATGGGACCACTATAAATAGAAAAAAGACAACGAACCCCAGCAAGTCCATCGGATAGGTTAACTTTCTCCCTCACGAAACCACAATGAGAATGAGATCACCGCAATAGTGGATGCGGGGTGAATTTCAAAGAATCAAACCTCACAAACCTTATTTCCTCTCACATCGATCTATGAAATAAACAAAACCGCAATAACTCCATTCCATTGCGATCCACACTGTTAATGTCAAGAGAGTGACATAAATTCACACACACACATACACACATACACACAC
>JAXRKP010001026.1:10000-15000 GCA_037039925.1 Doris montereyensis
GTGATCGGGAGATAAAATATGTCAAATAGGGAGACAAGGGGCAAGTCGGGAGTGATTAGTAAAGATGTCAAATAATGAGACAAAGGGCAAGTCGGGAGTGATTAGTAAATATGTCAAATAGGGAGACAAGGGCAAGTCGGGAGTGATTAGTAAATATGTCAAATAGGGAGACAAGGGGCAAGTCGGGAGTGATTAGTAAAGATGTCAAATAGGAGACAAGGGGCAAGTCGGGAGTGATTAGTAAATATGTCAAATAGGAGACAAGGGGCAAGTCGGGAGTGATTAGTAAATATGTCAAATAGGGAGACAAGGGGCAAGTCGGGAGTGATTAGTAAATATGTCAAATAGTGAGACAAGGGGCAAGTCGGGAGTGATTTAGTAAAGACAAGGGGGCAAGTCAAATATGTGAGACAAGGGGCAAGTCGGGAGTGATTATTAGACATCAAATAAATATGTCAAATAGTGAGACAAGGGGCATGTCGGGAGTGATTAGTAAATATGTCAAATTGAGACAAGGGGCAAGTCGGGAGTGATTAGTAAATATGTCAAATAGGGAGACAAGGGGCAAGTCGGGAGTGATTAGTAAATATGTCAAATAATGAGACATGGGGCAAGTCGGGGAGTGATTAGTAAATATGTCAAATAGTGAGACAAGGGGCAAGTCGGGAGTGATTAGTAAATATGTCAAATAGGAGACAATGGGCAAGTCGGGAGTGATTAGTAAATATGTCAAATAAGGAGACAAGGGGCAAGTCGGGAGTGATTAGTAAATATGTCAAATAGGGAGACAAGGGGCAAGTCGGGAGTGATTAGTAAATATGTCAAATAGTGAGACAAGGGGCATGTCGGGAGTGATTAGTAAATATGTCAAATAGGGAGACTATATGTCGGGGGTGATTAGTTAAGACGTCAAATGAATGGTGAAGATGTCGGGATAGGATAAATGTATATAAACGAATAACTGGTCAAATGCTTTTATTAAATATGTCAAATAGGATTATTATTATTACAATTACTAGGGCAATAGGTGAAAGAAGGAGAGACGTCAACTTCTCCAAATGGAGAAACAAATAGATTTTTGTAAAGAATAAACGAATAACTCATGCTTTTATTATGGCCAGAGAATGTTATGATTATTATTGAATTATTATGTCGTCAGAGCTAAACAAAGAAGTGGTAATGGTTTAATAATAATCAAATAGAATTGTATAAAGGCATTAATAATAAACATTTAATAATAATAAAATAATAAGAATAAAATAACAAATGCAATTAATAATAATAATAATAATAATAATAATAATAATAATAATAATAATAATAATAATAATAATAATAATAATAATAATAATAATAATAATAAGAATAATAATAATAATAATAATAATGTTAATAATAATATAATAATAATAATAATAATAATAATAATAATAATAATATTAATAATATTATAATAATAATAATAATAATAATGATAATAATAATAATAACAATAATAATAATAATAATAATAATAATAATAATAATAATAATAATAATAATAATAATAATAATAATAATAATAATAATAATAATAATAATAATAATAATAATAATAATTAACAATATTATCATTTGTTTTTGTTTGGGTTTATTTTCATTTAATAATAATCATTTAATCTCTATCCCCGTTTCCTTATTTCCATTTTAATAATAATAATAATAAATTATGTTCTCCTTTTTTTTTGCTAGTAGGTTTTTACTTCCTCTTTTAAGTTTTTCCTATCAACATTTGCCGGAAGTAATTAGAAACATTAAATTTTATTAATCCATACATCTTCATTTATTCTTATCTAATAATTCTTTTTCCAAATCTATTTGTTTGTTCTATTCATCTATTCGTTCATTTATATTTTATTCATTTATCTATGTAGCTATTTGGATCTATCTATATATATCTATCTATCTATCTATCTATCTATCTTCTTTATCTATTCATCTATTACTCTTATATTATCTATCTGATCTATTTCTCTATCATTGTTGCCTACTATCTATCATCTATCTAAATCTATTTATAATCCCTAATACATCTATCTATCTCTATATTATATATATATAGTTATATGTTTATAGATATATATTATATATTATCGATCTGTTTCTCTCTCTATTAATCAATCTATGCATGTATGTTCATGTGTATGTATGTATATATGTATGATGTATCGTTTGTATGTATGTATATGTTGTATGTATGTATGTATGTATGTTGTGTCTTCGTTTGCTCCATAAGCTATTAATAATTTAATTTATGTCCTGTTAATGTATGTATGTACCTGTATGCATGCATGTATGGATGTATGTATGTATATATCTATCTATCTATCTGGTATCTTTTATATTCTATAATCTATATATCTATCTATCTATCTATCTATCTCTATCTCTCTATAAGATTAAAATATGATTTTATATCTATCTATCTATCATTTTCTATTCCTTGTCCTTTTTCTTTGTTTCTGTAATGGCCTTATCTAAATATGTCTATCTTTGAATTTTTCCATTTCTTCAACTAATTCTAACTCTTTTCCATTTATTGTCCTAATATTCCATGTTCCAAAAATTCAGTCCGTATTCGTTTCAAGTTCGTCTTCGAAAGATCAAGCCTGTTATCTATTATTATTTATTTCTCTGATATCTGTTTGGTTTTGATTAAGAGTTAGGTACTGTACCCCTAGGTAGATTTTGGGGCTGCTTTTATGTGTATGTAGCCCCCTACCGATATGTATGTATATTTGTATGTAGGGCCAACTGTGTAACCTGTAGTCATGTAAGTATGTATCTATGGAGCATGTGGATTATGTATGTATGTATATATGTATGTAGCCTTTGTCAACCTGCCCTGTTTAAAGTGGCAGTGTTGTTTTCTGTTACCCACGCCTTAAATCTCTTGTATGTATAACACCAGCGCCTTAGATACTCAGGCCACGACTCGTGGAGGTTTTAAACAATATACCCGTAAATGGCCATCATGCCCGTTTCTCTATACGTTTTATTGGCTTTAGTTCAATGATTTGAAGAGAGGTTGCAATCGTCAGTCATATGTCGATTCATATATTACGCTGACTTATGTAATATAATATCATATGCTATTTGTAGGTATCTTCTAGGGGGATGAATTATTGAACCCATTTTGAAGAGAAATATTGACATTTTGAGTTTAAGATGCTCTCCAGCTATTTGTAGATGATGAAGATATCTTTTTATTTTTTAGTTGCGTCTTCGTTTGAAATAGTTACTGTAATTTCTTGTAGTATCTATGAGTTTAATTATAGAAAGCCGTGGGCTTATAAATTTCCAACTTTCTGATAGCTTTTCATACACAGAAAAGCTCTACTCTCGATCCCAAATGTGTGCAAGTAAATATGATTCGGTCCTTTTTTCCTAAATTGTCCGTTTTCTTGTTTTTAATGGCCAAAACAATTACTTTGTTTTTTTCCATTTAAATTTAATTTTTTTTCCATTTATTTATAAAAATTCCATGTCTACAAAAGTACAGTCCGTATTGTTTCCAAGTTCGTCTTCGAAAGATCAAGCCGGTTAGATTATTTTTATTGGTCTGAATCAGTTCAATTTTGAATAAGCAGGGTACCCTAGGCAGATGGGGACTGAGAGAGAGGCCTTATTATTTTCATGAGAGGATAACCCCTAGCCTTTAGTCATTTAAGTTCCAGCCTGACGTGGGAGATCTACTCCCAAAAATGTAGAGAAGAGCTCTAGCTGGTGTGAGAGTTTGGATCAAGAGAAGAGAGGTCTTAACACCAGCGCCTTAGACCACTCGGCCATTCATTTGGTTTTAAACAATGAACCGAAATGGCGAGATAATGTTTCTCTATACGTTTTATTGGCTTTAGTTCAATGGATTTGTGCTAACCTAACCATGTCCCTTGAACTTATATTGACATCTTTGAATGTGAGACTAACCATGTCCTTGACGTCTTATGTGATGTGCTAATGAACCATGAACAGAGATCATAGTGCTAACCTAAGATCTCCTTGACGTCTTATGAAGTATCTATAAGTCAAGTAATGTTGGTGTGTTACAAAGTTGTTGGTGTGTTACAAAAAAAAACGCTAACCAAAAACAAGAAAACGTCAAATGTGTGCTAAATAGATTTTTTTAAATTGACCGTCTTTGTTTTTCTGCAAACAATTAATTGTTTTTTTATAAAATGTTGTGTGTATTGAGTTGTTTTTTTAAATTGGTGTGCAAGACATTTATTTCTAAATTGTGTGCAACTTTTCCCCCAAGTCCTTTACAAGGAACATTTATGAATTTTGTCACCAAACAAATGACGTCTTTTGAATGTTCATTCGTTAACCATGACTGACTTTCTTATGACGTGAAAGACAATACAAAAATGAACGGAAGACGTTTGTTTGTTTGTCATTGACCTCTTGTCAACGACAAAGTCCTTGACGTCAGAGACTGTGGTTCATGTCCTTGACGTCTTATGGATGTGCTAACCTAACCATGTCCTTGGCACTCTTATGAATGTGCTAACCTAACCATGTCCTTGACATCTTATGGATGTGCTAAATAAAAATGTCCTTGACGTCTTATCAATGTGCTAATTATAACCATGTCCTTGACGTCTTATGAATGCTAACCTAAACCATCTCCTTGAACCGAATGTGCTAACCCAACCAAGTCCTTGACATCTTATGAATGTGCTAACCTAACCAAGTCCGTGACGTCTTATGAATGTGCTAACCTAACCATGTCCTTGACGTCTTATGAATGTGCTAACCTAACCATGTCCTTGACGTCTTATGAATGTGCTAACCTAACCAAGTCCTTGACGTCTTATGAATGTGCTAACATAATCCGCCTGTCCTTGACGTCTTATGAATGTGCTAACCTAACCAAGTCCTTGACGTCTTATGAATGTGCTAACCTAACCAAGTCCTTGACGTCTTATGAATGTGCTAACCTAACCAAGTCCTTGACGTCTTAT
>JAXRKP010001026.1:25000-40000 GCA_037039925.1 Doris montereyensis
CACTTTTAATTGGCTTTGTTAATCTTTTATTCACGATTTTTAATATTGTACTTTTAATTGTCGATGAATGAGCTTGGATGTGTAATACTTATTATTATATTTATTATGAATCCTGTCAAGCGCCACTGAGCATTTCAAATGGATATTGACGCTATATAAATGCGTTGTTATTATTATTATTATTATTATTATTATTATTATTATTATTATTATTATTATTATTATTATTATTATTATTATTATTATTATTATTATTATTATTATTATAGTCATCATCATCATCATCATCATCATGATTATTATTATTATTATTATTATTATTATTATTATTATTATTATTATTATTATTATTATTATTATTATTATTGTTATTATTATTATCATCATCATTATTATCATTTCTAACATTATTATCATTATACGTCACATTGCTATCTCAAATCTGATATTTCAGTTAATGTTTGCTTAATTATTTCACCAAAATACAGTCACATTAAGAACACAAGACCTGTCTTTGTAAATATACAATTAATAAACACGGGAACACTTCTTGTTTCTGACTCTGATACCAATTTTATTTCGAATGAGATGATCTATCTTTGTCACGCTCGATAATCCTCCCTCTTGTCTACCAACAAATCCTCCCCTCTTGACTACCAAATCCTCTCTTCTTGACTACCAACAAATCCTCTCCTCTTGACTACCAAATCCTCTTTCCCCCTCCCCCATTCTTCTTATGTTTTAACTATGACTTAAAGATTAAGATCTTTTGCCACAATGCACCGACATATAAAAACCAAATCCACCACGAAACCGGAAACAGCCTCACTAACATGCGCACATAGAGCCGGGACAATAGCCCACTGCACAGTTTCGTGTGCACCACAGTGCCATGGTGCTTACACGGACCCAGATGCCGACTGAACGACAGGCTAACCGTCTTGGCAATGGTGGTTTGGCGTCAGATGACCTGTTTGGCTGTGTCCTTGACTTGTTGACCTCCTTGAAGTTCCGCCATTTTTGGGAGCTCCCTGCAGTGCTGGGTGTGCTTTGGGGTGAGTCGGATTTAGACTCTTTCTCAGTCGTTGTTGGTCTTTTCTTCGAGGCTGGTCGCCGTGACTAAAATATAATAAAAAGATGGTTCACAATGCACGATTGGGGTTCCTCAACTTGATAGTGAATAAACAGCGATGTTCAGGTAGTAGAAGGGAGTTTCTTCCTTTTACACTTAATAGTATCGTACAGTAAGATTATAGAACGAACTGTCAACATAACTTACACATTAGATCTAAGTGGTAATGACGGTGGTGATGGATATGTTTTGAAATTAAAATGAAATACATGACTTTAAAATCAAAGTTACATTAACTGTAATTAATACATTAAGCTAAAAAGTAGCATCAATGACTTCAATAATAGAATCAAACATAATGTAACAATACAGGTATACTTCTCTGTAATTTCACGAGTTGTGCAACTATTTTGTTATAATTCATTATCACGTGCGTGACTTTGGGCAGTGATATCGGGTAACTGAGTTTGTTGTCAATTACTATGACGATGAAGAAAATAATGGTGACGACGAAGTGAATTGCCATGACATGACGTGAAGAAAAGGTGACAGCGACTTTTCACCGAGACTGAATTGATAAAAGAATAGATTACATCAATGGAAAAAAATACCCTGAGCAGCACTTTAAGTCGTAGTTCAACCCGTGACCTCTAGAGCGACTCGGCAGTCCAGAGGCAAGGTGCCGGCCTCTCAACTCAAAGATCGTAAGTTTTAAGTCAGAGTTCAACCCGTGACCTCTAGAGGGACTCGGTAGTCCAGAGGCAAGGTGCCGGCCTCTCAACTCAAAGATCGTAAGTTTTTAAGTCAGAGTTCAACCCATGACCTCTAGGGGGACACGGTAGCCCAAAGGCAAGGTGCCGGCCTCTCAACTCAAAGGTCGTAAGTTTTTAAGTCAGAGTTCAACCCATGACCTGTAGGGGGACTCGGTAGCCCAAAGGCAAGGTGCCGGCCTCTCAACTCAAAGATCGTAAGTTTTAAGTCAGAGTTCAACCCGTGACCTCTAGGGGGACTCGGTAGCCCAGAGGCAAGGTGCCGGCCTCTCAACTCAAAGGTCCTCTCAGTTTACTCCAAAGGTCAAGTTCAACCCGTGACCTCTAGGGGGACTCGGTAGTCCAGAGGCAAGGTGCCGGCCTCTCAACTCAAAATCGTAAGTTTCGAGCCCCGACGTTTGAAATTCTTTCTCTAAGTGTTTGTTGTCGAGTTGAATCTACTGCTCTGATCCAGTTAGGTAGATCTCCACACATTCCCCTTCGGAACCGGATGATAAAAAGGATGATAAAAAAGAGGCCCCGTATGCAGGTCACATCACTCTGTGCACGTTAAAGATCCCTTGGCTGTTTATAGGACAGTTGGGGTAAAATTTAAGAACCTACCAAAACCCCCGTGATCGAGTAAAATCAAATTTAAAAACCTGAACTTTGTTTCTTTGTTTGTGTGTCTGTTTAATTGAAGCAATATTGTCAATCGTTGCGGTGATACCAAAAGGATTGTACCCAATCGAAATGTATTTAATGACGTCCTGCTTCTACTTCCTGTCCTTAAGCGAACACTAACATTCCCAGAGTCACTTGATTTGATTTGATTTGATTTACCCACATCCATAACTAAGGTGATCTCGGGGTTTTGGTAGGATTTTCAATTTTGCCCCGACTTCCCTGTAAACAACGTGCAAGTATTGTGATCTGCACATGGAACCTCCTTTTTTAACGTCTCCGATGGGACTAGGTGTCGATCCTCTCCTTGGACTAGAGGGTAGATTTTGCTCGAAAAAAACTCGAGAATTTTTTTTCATCTGTTAGCGGGGCCTTTTTATCGTCCCTCCGTGGGACTAGGTGTCGACACATTACCTCTGGACTAGAGATTCCCTCCCCCCCCCACCTCCCTGCCCTAGAATTTTCATTGTAATCATAAACCGAGCCCGGGACACATTTGAGAATTATAGATTGTAATCATCTGTGTGTATAGACAGATTCAAGCCCTAGAGTAATCATCTCATTGTATAACAGATTCAAGAATTATAGATTGTAATCATCTGTGTGTCTAGACAGATTCAAGAATTATAGATTGTAATCATCTCTGTGTGTATAGACAGATTCAAGAATTATAGATTGTAATCATCTGTGTGTGTAGACAGATTCGAGAATTATAGATTGTAATCATCTCTGTGTGTGTAGACAGATTCGAGAATTATAGATTGTAAACATCTCTCTGTGTGTGTAGATTGTAACATCTCTGTGTGTAGATTCGAGAATTATAGATTGACAGATTCGAGAATTATAGATTGTAATCATCTCTGTGTGTGTGTAGACAGATTCGAGAATTTATAGATTGTAATCATCTCTCTGTGTGTATAGACCGATTCAAGAATTATAGATTGTAATCATCTCTGTGTGTGTGTAGACAGATTCGAGAATTACAGATTATAATAATCTCTGTGTCTGTAGACCGATTCGAGAATTATAGATTGTAATCATCTCTGTGTGTGTAGACAGATTCGAGAATTATAGATTGTAATAATCTCTGTGTCTGTAGACCGATTCGAGAATTATAGATTGTAATAATCTCTGTGTGTGTAGACCAATTCGAGAATTATAGATTGTAATCATCTCTGTGTGTGTAGGCAGATTCGAGAGTTATAGATGAGGGGATAGAAACTCACGCTCGGGAGAGATGTCGTCTGTATGTCTTCGTCTTCTTTGTCGTCTGCTGTAGAAAGAGACTCAGGTCTGTTGGATCCCGAAGTCGTAGACGCTGTCTTAGAAGACTCAGTGACGTGATCTTGGGGATTATTTCCATTCTCTATTTGCCTTCCGATGACACCGGACAAGTTCAGATCTTCATCGTCGATTTCAAAGCGAGGTTTGTCTTTGGCTGCCTTGGCTCTGTTTTCAGCTTCTCTGTCTACTGTGCCAACTACATGAACAATAAAAATAAAAAAACAACAATCAAAACATCAACAAAAAATCCATGAACAATCAACAATAATAACAACAACAACAAACAATTAAAGAATAAAACGGAGAAAAAAACTAACAAAACAACAGGCGGAAAAGGAATAAGATAAAGAACCTAATATGTAAAAAAACATACATGCCGAGGGCTGACAGCAGCAAATGGATATCTCTACATAACGTGAAAATGGACATGTTGACCCTGTCTTTTCGGCACTGTCGCGTTTTATACACTCAACATCATCACGTGCTCAGTGACCTAAAAACTTAACACGGTCCACGACCGGTGACAACAACAAAAAATTATGCCTTTTTGGCGAAGGTGCATTTTGAGGGAATCAAAAGGGCCATAACCCATTTTTTTCCATTGTCATTCTTGTTTGGAAATAAGCTCTTGTATGTTTCGTTAGTTGTTTGTTATTGGTTGGGTTTTCTTTGTTGTTCGTTGGTTTGAGAACACGACCCAAGGCCTAACCTCGTCTCATAGTTCTATACATTCTTCTCTCACGCAAGACTACAGCACAGGGTGAGATGAGGAAATCATTTGACAACTGCGAATTTTTAAAAATTGTATTGATTCACACGCGTGTCATGCAGAGTACGATCTCCGTGGGTAAAAATGACACAAGACCTTTCTCAGATTTTTCACAATGATCAAAATGAGAGAGCCGATCGGCTGTCTGTCTGGCAGACCTGCGGAGTCGGGGAGGAAGGGGCAAGTAAGGGTGACCAGGGCTGAGACAGCCAAGACTAGTTGCATAATTGTAGTGTGTATGTGTGGACTGGTTAACATAGCTGTAGATGTCATACACACACACACACACACATACACACACACACACACACACACACACACACACAAACATGCGGGCGCGTGCTTGGTAGGTTTTGACACTGGGACGAGGCAAGAAGACGTTATCAAGTTTATTTGTCACGGGAATTGATTTTTTAAATGCAACAAATTGAAAACGGACTTACAAACACCTATTGAGAGGCAAGCCAACCGTTGCTGCATTTTAGCAAAGTCAAGTCAAACCGTTGCTGCATTTTAACAAAGTCAAGTCAAACCGTTGCTGCATTTTAGCAAAGTCAAGCCAACCGTTGCTGCATTTTAGCCAAGTCAAGCCAACCGTTGTTGTATTTTAGTCAAGCCAAATCAACGGTTGCTGCATTTTAGCCAAGTCAAGCCAACCGTTGCTGCATTTTAGCCAAGTCAAACCAACCGTTGTTGTATTTTAGCCAAGTCAAACCAACCGTTGTTGTATTTTAGCCAAGTCAAATCAACCGTTGCTGCATTTTAGCCAAGTCAAGCCAACCGTTGCTGCATTTTAGCCAAGTCAAGCCAACCGTTGCTGCATTTTAGCCAAGTCAAACCAACCGTTGTTGTATTTTAGCCAAGTCAAACCAACCGTTGTTGTATTTTAGTCAAGTCAAATCAACCGTTGTTGTATTTTAGCCAAGTCAAGCCAACCGTTGCTGCATTTTAGCCAAGTCAAGCCAACCGTTGCTGCATTTAGCCAAGTCAAACCAACCGTTGTTGTATTTTAGCCAAGTCAAATCAACCGTTGTTGTATTTTTTCAAACCAACCGTTGTTGTAAGTCAAATCAACCGTTGTTGTATTTTAGCCAAGTCAAATCAACCGTTGTTGTATTTTAGCCAAGTCAAACCAACCGTTGTTGTATTTTAGCCAAGTCAAATCAACCGTTGTTGTATTTTAGCCAAGTCAAATCAACCGTTGTTGTATTTTAGCCAAGTCAAACCAACCGTTTGTATTTTGCATTTTAGCCAAGTCAAACCAACCGTTGTTGCATTTTAGCCAAGTCAAGTCAACCGTTGTTGTATTTTAGCCAAGTCAAGCCAACCATTGTTGTATTTTAGCCAAGTCAAGCCAACCGTTGTTGCATTTTAGCCACGTCAAGTCAACCGTTGTTGCATTTTCAAGCCAAGTCAAACCAACCGTTGTTGTATTTTAGCCAAGTCAAACCAACCGTTGTTGCATTTTAGCCAAGTCAAGCCAACCGTTGTTGCATTTTCGCCAAGTCAAATTAACCGTTGTTGTATTTTAGCCAGGTCAAACCAACCGTTGTTGTATTTTAGCCAAGTCAAACCAACCGTTGCTGCATTTTAGCCAAGCCAAGTCAACCGTTGTTTAATTTTAGCCAAGTCAAGCCAACTGTTGTTGTATTTTAGCCAAGCCAAGTCAACCGTTGTTGCATTTTAGCCAAGTCAAGCCAACCGTTGCTGCATTTTAGCCAAGTCAAACCAACCGTTGCTGCAATTTAGCCAAGTCAAACCAACCGTTGCTGCAGTTTAGCCAAGTCAAATCAACCGTTGCTGCAGTTTAGCCAAGCCAAGTCAACCGTTGTTGTATTTTAGCCAAGGCAAGCCAACCGTTGTTGTATTTTAGCTAAGTCAAACCAACTGTTGTTGTATTTTAGCCAAGCCAAGTCAACTGTTGTTGTATTTTAGCCAAGTCAAGCCAACCGTTGCATTGCAGCCAAGTCAAGCCAACCCCTATTGCATTTTAGCCAAGTCAAGCCAACCCCTATTGCATTTTAGCCAAGTCAAGCCAACTGTTGTTGTATTTTAGCCAAGTCAAGTAAACCGTTGTTGTATTTTAGCCAAGTCAAGCCAACCCCTATTGCATTTTAGCCAAGTCAAGCCAACCATTGTTGTATTTTAGCCAATTTAAGCCAACCGTTGTTGCATTTTTAGCCAAGTCAAGCCAACCGTTGTTGCATTTTGAGGAGGTAATTAACGTTGTAAAATTTGGCTATATGAAGAAGAAAAAACATGCATTATGACGACTCGTGCATTTTGACGGCGTGCAATTTGGGGAGACTACTGTAACAATAAGTGTATATCTCCAAAAAAGACCGTTCTCATTGCATGCAACAAGTTGATAGTTCTCGGTTTTCTCAAAACTGAAAAAAAGTGGAGATATCCATCCTGTGTCGGCTGCCAGCCCTTGATTTGATGCATTACTTATTATACTCCATAGGGAATCGTATTACCGTACTATTACCTTGAAGGTCGTGTCTTAGAATAGTGCACTTTGCTCTAACGCATGATCTACACATCGTTATAGGTTAGTGCATGTTAGCTACATATCCACGTTCCAGGTGCAAGTGACATTTCAAACGTGTGACGTCAGTGGCTGAGTGGTTAGTTAAGCTACCAGACTTTGGATCATGAAGTTCCTGGGGGGGGGGGGAATGCTACCAAAAGCTGGGTCCGATGTTGTCCGGGAAATACCATTGACACGCATTTTCCCCCATTCGACCCAGATGCAATTGGATACAAGAACTAGCCTGGGAGTAAGAAGCCACATCAGACTAGCGTCCTGTCGAGGAAGTGATTATCATCACCTGTTCCGCTTCACGAGAAACCGGGAAAAGCTCCGGCTTTATGGGCTGTAATGGCCTTGATTAAACTATTAAATTCAAATATTATGCCTACTTACCATTAACTACAAGTAAGGTGTCTCCCTTCCACATGCCAATATTAGGCCTACTTACCATTAACTACAAGTAAGGTGTCTCCCTTCCACATGCCAATACTAGGCCTACTTATCATTAACTACAAGTAAGGTGTCTCCCTTCCATATGCCAATGCTAGGTCTACTTACCATTAACTACAAGTAAGGTGTCTCCTTCCACATGCCAATATTAGGCCTACTTAGTAGGTACATGGGATTCACATCTGAGGAATTGTCTTTACTTGGGACGTCTATTTATTTAGTCTATTTACTAATTGTATAACCTGTGTGTACTGTAACTCATCTAATGAACTGTTTATAGGTGGGATGTCTATTTATTTAGTCTATTTACTAGTCGTATAAAACCGTTTGTATTGTAACTCATCTAATGAACTGTTCATAGGTTGGACGTCTATTTATTTAGTCTATTTACTAGTCGTATAACCTGCGTGTACTGTAACTCATCTAATGAACTGTTTATAGATGGGACGTCTATTTATTAAGTCTATTTTATTAGTCGTATAACCTGTTTGTACTGTAACTCATCTAATGAACTGTTCATAGGTTGGACGTCTATTTATTTAGTCTATTTACTAGTTGTATAACCTGTGTGTACTGTAACTCATCTAATGAACTGTTCATAGGTTGGACGTCTATTTATTTAGTCTATTTACTAGTTGTATAACCTGTGTGTACTGTAACTCATCTAATGAACTGTTCATAGGTTGGACGTCTATTTATTTAGTCTATTTACTAAGTTGTATAACCTGTGTACTGTAACTCATCTAATGAACTGTTCATAGGTGGGACGTCTATTTATTTAGTCTATTTACTAGTCGTATAACCTGTGTGTACTGTAACTCATCTAATGAACTGTTCATAGGTGGGACGTCTATTTATTTAGTCTATTTACTAGTCGTATAACCTGTGTGTACTGTAACTCATCTAATGAACTGTTCATAGGTGGGACGTCTATTTATTTAGTCTATTTACTAGTCGTATAACCTGTGTGTAATACTGTCTCATCTAATGAACTGTTCATAGGTGGGACGTCTATTTATTTAGTCTGTTTACTAGTCGTATAACCTGTGTGTACTGTGTCTCATCTAATGAACTGTTTCAATTGGGATGTCTACTTATTTCCTGTTCGTACAACATGTGTGTAATGTGTCACATATAATGAACTTTCTCTTCAATTGGGACGTCTACTTATTTCGTCTGTTCACCAGCCGAACAACATGCGTGCAATGTGTCGCATCCAATGAACTGTCTTCAATTGGGATGTCTACTTATTTCGTCTGTTCACCAGCCATACAATATGAATGTAATGTGTCACATCCAATTAAATGTCTTCAATTGGGATGTCTACTTATTTTGTCTGTTCACCAGCCGTACAACATGCGTGTAATGTGTCACATCCAATTAACTGTCTTCAACAGGGACGTCTATTTATTTCGTCTGTTCATCCGTCGTACACTATGTCTGTAATGTGTCACATCCAACGAAATGTCTTCAATTGGGATGTCTATTTATTTCAATGTCTTCTCTTTCACCAGCCGTACAACATGTGTGTAATGTGTCACATCCAATGAACTGTCTTCAATTGGGATGTCTACTTATTTCCTTTGTTCACCAGCCGTACAGCATGTGTGTAATGTGTCACATCCAATGAAATGTCTTCAATTGGGATGTGTTACTTATTTCCTCTGTTCACCAGTCGTACAGCATGTGTGTAATGTGTCACATCCAATGAAACATCTTCAATTGGGATGTCTACTTATTTCGTCTGTTCACCAGCCGTACAGCATGTGTGTAATGTGCCACATCCAATGAATTGTCTTCAATTGGGATGTCTACTTATTTTGTCTGTTCACCAGACATACAGCATGTGTGTAATGTGTCACATCCAATGAATTGTCTTCAATTGGGATGTTTACTTATTTTGTCTGTTTACCAGACATACAGCATGTGTGTAATGTGTCACATCCAATGAAATGTCTTCAATTGGGACGTCTACTTATTTTGTCTGTTCACTAGCCATACAACATGTGTAATGTCACATCCAATGAAACATCTTCAATTGGGATGTCTACTTATTTTGTCTGCTCATCAGCCGTACAACATGTGTGTAATGTGTCACATCCAATGAAATGTCTTCAATTGGGACGTTTACTTATTTTGTCTGTTTTATCAGACATACAACATGTGTGTAATGTGTCACATCCAATGAAATGTCTTCAATTGGGACGTTTACTTATTTTGTTTGTTTACCAGACATACAACATACGTGTAATGTGTCTCATCCAAAGAAACATCTTCAATTGGGACGTTTACTTATTTTGGGAGTTTTACCAGACATACAACATGTGTGTAATGTCTCAAGCATAAGGTAGTGGGAAACATCTTCAATTGGGACGTTTTTACTTATTTTGAAATCTGTTTGGTCCAGAGGCGGACAACATAGTCCTATCGGAGACGGGCGATAAAAATGAGGCCCTGTGTCTTCACAAATCTGGGACGTTTACTTATTTTGTCTGTTTACAGACAGTCAACACAAATTGTAATGTTTTAAATCAATGAAACATCTTCAATTGGGACGTTTACTTATTTTGTGAGTTTACCAGCAAACAAAAAACATACTGTGTAATCGTGTCACATCCAATGAAACATCTTCAATTGGGACGTTTACAGTTGAATTTTGTCTGTTTCCGACACAGGAACATCGACGTTAATGTGTCACATCCAATGTTATCTTCAATTGGGACGTTGGAAAGCTTATTTTGTATCGATAATGAAATTAAACAGCATTTGTGTAATGTGTCGACATCAATGAAATATCTTCAATTGGGAATGAAATAAAACATTTTTCGTTAGTTTATCGATAGATGTAAAAACATTTTTTGTGTGTAGATGTGTCGATAATGAATGATTTGTGTACTTATTTCAGATGTTTAGAAATAAAACCCATTCGGGGAGTGGTAGCGGGACTCGGTAATCCACAGGCAATGTGTCGATGCCTCTCATTATAAGGTAAATGGGTTGCCCTGTCAACGGTTGATCGATATTGAAGTTTTCTGAAAAGTTTGGGAGAGCGAAATCTACCTTCCTGGTCCAGGTAGGCGGATCAACACCTAGTCCTATCGGAGACGGGCGATAAAAATGAGGCCCTGTGTGCAGATCACAACACTCTGTGCACGTTAAAGACCCCTTGACCGTTTACACGCCAGTCAAGACAAATTGTTTTTTTTAAATTTACCATAAAAAAAGGCCCGAATGACCTTAAGTTGTGAGTATTCGTAAAGCAAATCAAAAACACATTTTTGGCTGTCTACTCACCTAAAGCAAATGTCACTTTGGCTGTCTACTCGACAGTCGTGCCCTGACAGTCGTCCACAATAGCAACGTCCGCACAGTTGAAGAACGACTCCTGGCCACCCCGTCCGATACAGGAACGTCGACGGCCCTTGAAGTAGTCACAGCCCCAGTTATTTCCTGGTGTCGTGCAATGGAAAGCAGATTTGTGTATCGATAATGAAATTAAACACATTTGCTGTAGATGTATCGATAATGAAATAAAACATTTTTTTGTAGATGTATCGATAATGAAATAAAACATTTTTGTAGATGTATCGATAATGAAATAAAACATTTTTTTGTAGATGTATCGATAGTGATGTAAAACACATTTTTGTATCGGTAGATGTATCGATAATAAATGTACACACATTTTTTGCAGACGTATCGATAACGAAATAAAACCCATTTTTATAGTGGTAAATGAAATTAAACACATTTTTGTAGATGTATCATTATTGAAGATTTAAATGATTGCTCTGTCACTATTAATCGATATTGAAGTTTTGGGGGAAGAATCCACGTTCTGGGACCCGATACAGTAAAATCAGGTGCACATTTTGGGAGAAGAATCCACGTTCTGGAACCCGATACAGTAAAATCAGGTGCACATTTTGGGGGGAATAATCCACGTTGTTGAACCCGACACACGACAGTAGGCGAAGGGTTTGGTGATCGTGTCGTGTTCCATTAAAATCTGCTTGCACATTTTTACGACATGCAAACCACGACAGTGGAACCCAAGTCACCGTCAGCCATTTTGAATAATCCACGTTTGAACCCGAATTAGTTTGGTGATTTCATGGCGGAGTTCAGGGATAAGATCTCTCTATTTCATGGCGGAGTTAGGGATAAGTGTTCAGACTGAAAACAGTCATCATGAAACATCATCAGCTAGCATTTTCATGAAGGCGGGATAGACTCGATAGTCCTGAGGCAAGGTGTCGATCGGCCTCTCAACCCTAAGGGGATGGGGTTCAAGTCCCGACGGTGGTTGAAAGTTTTTCTGGTTTTCATTTTCGAGTAACATCTACTCACCTCGACTCCCCCTCCCATTTACAGGGGAGTCCGAGCATAATAAGAAAATCTTACCAGCTCCCCCCCCCCGATATCACCTTAGTTGTGGATATGGGTAAAATTAAATTCAATGACATCGAAATCAAAATCATGACGGCGACAAGAGTGAGTTTTCACTTGACTGACAGGTCCAAGAGGAACAACCGTCTACGCTCCCCTGATGCCTTGGTAACGGAAAATGGGTGAGCGAAAGCAGCAAGCTTACTGTCGTCGTTGTCCAAACAAGGAAACACGAGATGGCTTCCCGAGCCAACTGGCCGTTGGTTGTTGGTACCTGTGTAGCAGGCTGTTTAGTTTAACACGTATCTCATCATATTGACGCAGGTGTTCATCATGGGTCCCAGCGACAGGTGGACCATAAAATGTTCCATCAAGGCCATTACGTCCACAGAGCTATCCCGGTTTCTGTAACGTGAAGCGGAAACAGGTGATAATAGTCACTTCCTAGACAGGACGCTTGTCTGACGCAGGGTGGGGTTTTTTTTCAAACTCCAAAGTTAATGCTTGTACCCATTTTGCACCAAGATTGAGTGAGGGAAAAAATGTGTAATAAGTGCCTTTCCCAAGGAACACAACGGCAGGCTTTGGCTTTGCCAGGATTCGAAGCCGGGACCTCACGATCCCCAGTCCGGCAACCTAACTACTCGGCCACCGACGGCCCATAAAACCATCGATATAAATATTGATGTCTTGTCCCGGAAGCGATGTAATATTACCTGTTCTGCTTCACGCCATAGAAATCGGAAAATGTTCAGACCCTATGGGCTTGGAGGAACCTTACATTCATTTCACATTTATTTCTCTCTGTCATACATTATACATACATACATACATACATACCTGCTACATAGCGCCACTGTAGGACACATTGAGAACACTTCATGTTAAGCGGAATTTCCGCCTTCAGATACAGGTCCCTGTCTTCTCGCTGAACATTGTACCTTTTCCCATGGTTAAGTCCCTTGTCATCTCTATGACAACAAGAATTTTAAAAAAAGAAAACGAAACAAGTCAGAAAAGTTGACATCAGTTTGGTGTTTAACTTAAGTTTAAGTGGCATTCTGCACTAACACACCTTTTGTTAGGGTACGATCTACGATGAGTCATTATCTATGAGCAAATTGGGAGTAGTGGTTGGAAGGCATAATTATAAAGTGCTGAGGAGAAACCTTTTTTGTTGTTGTTGTAAACATAGATCGGTGCCATTCTAACGATCTCAAGTCTGTCATTCATCAATCTATCTGTTTTTCTGTCTGTCTTCAAACATTGATTGTCATCTGCAATCATTCTGCCCCAGTACAATACGGCTTTGGAATGGACTGTCAACAGAAATAAAACTGCAATAGCACTTCACCGAAGACTTTAAAAACAAAATTAAATAAACACATCATTTTAAAATCACTAATGGATTAATACTTTTTGGATTAAATTAAAATATGTGCGCTGAGAGTAATACTCAAGAATTGAGTTGGTCAGCTATTATGACAAAGAATTTGAGTTGAGTTGGTCAGCTATTATGAAAAGAATTGAGTTGGTCAGCTATTATGAAAAGAATTGAGTTGGTCAGCTATTATGAAAAGAATTGAGTTGGTCAGCTATTATGAAAAGAATTGAGTTGGTCAGCTATTATGAAAAGAATTGAGTTGGTCAGCTATTATGAAAAGAAGAACGACAGGTCCAAGGTTTTTTTAAATTTTTCACGACCCCCTGCAAATGTAGTTCACTATATTTTCCTTATTTTACTCTGATGTGAATGAGTACCCAGTCATAGGCAGAGAAGGATGTATTGTGTCACTGTGAGGTTGTAATCACGATGTTGTGCAAATGTACTTCACCATACTTTCATGACTTTACTCTGACGTGAATGAGTACCCAGTCATAGGCAGAGAAGGGTGTATTGTGTCACTGTGATGTTGTAATCACAATGCTGTGCAAATGTACTTCGCCATACTTTCATGACTTTACTCTGACGTGAATGAGTACCCAGTCATAGGCAGGGAAGGGTGTATTGTGTCACTGTGAGGTTGTAATCACAATGCTGTGCAAATGTACTTCACCATATTTTCCTGACTTGACTCTGATGTAAATGAGTACCTAGTAATAGGAAGAGAAGGTGTATTGGATCATTGTGAGGTTGTGATCCCAACCACACTGACTGGTCTAGGTTAGTTTGTTTTCTTCCACAACGTTGTAGAAATGTACTTTACTATACTTTTTTCTCACTTGGCTCTGTTGTAAACGAATACCCAGATATAGGCAGAGAAAGATCTTGTTGAAGTGTTCGTATGAAGCACACAATAGAAAGATTCTGTACACTCATCAGGGAGTTGATAATAACGTTGACTGAAATGGGTGTGGCGTTGGGAGCCGACTGGTTAGGCTGCCGGACTAGGAACCATGAGGTTCCGGGTTCGAATCCTAGCAAAGGTAGGATCAACGTTGTGTTCCTTTGGGAAGGACACTTGCTACACATTTTCCCATCTCAACCCAGATGAAAATTGGTACAAGCTCTAGCTTGGGAAGTAAATACCTGCATCAGACTAACGTCCTGTCCATAAAGGTGATCATTATCACCTGTTCCGCTTCAAACTAATGACACCGGGATAAGCTCCAGCTCTATGAGCCGTAACGGCCTTGAAGGAACTTACTTCAATTGATTGTAATGGCCAACTGGGAAATAAATTAGGTCGATGAGCTTACGCTTGTGAGAAGACTATAAATCCATCTTTATGTATGAATTGCAAACGAACAACAGCATATTCGATACTATTGTATTGTTGGTATTAACATTGAAAACCTACGTACATGATATTGAGAACGTTTTCATCAAGGCACTCTTGTGTAACAGGAGAGTAGAAATCATTGTTAGGACAGAGACGAAACTCTACGTATCCATCGTGGTTCGCTGTCAATTGCACAAGGGTATCGATATATTGTGTCCCAGCAGTATAGCAGTCTGCAAGTATCGGTTGGGCATATCTGATATCGATACAAATGAAAAGTCAGCATAACAGAAAGTTGAAAATATTTTGTTATCTGCTATTATTAATAAAAATAGATAGATAGA
>JAXRKP010001026.1:45000-47500 GCA_037039925.1 Doris montereyensis
GGGGGGGGAGAGGGTTTTGCTATATAGGAGGAAATGACTTCAGGTTACGAAAAGGTGTAATTCATTCTTCGGATGTGTCTGTGGTGTGCCTGGATAGAAAACAAAAAAGGATTACGCGTGCTAAAATAACGCCAATACAATAGTAGGATATCACATGTACGGCCCACGTTATTCTGTAGGTGTCAGTGTGGGGCAAAAGATGCAAGTTGAATTAAAAATGACGGGTTGAAATCGATGAAAGATCGATCGAACTTAAGATAATGACGTAATAAAGGGCCTCAGTTATCAATGCGTAGAATTAGTACAGCTAAAAGAGTATATTGAAACAAATACAAAGTAACTTCGGCATTCATAGGGTAGCCTCTCCGCCCCACCCCACCTCCTCTCTCTCTCTCTCTCTCTCTCTTCTCTCTCTCTCTCTCTCTCTCTCTCTCTCTCTCTCTCTCTCTCTCTCTCTCTCTTGAAAATCTCTCTCTGCCCCTCCCCTCCCCCTCTCCCTCTCCTCCCCTCTCTAAAGATCCCTCCCCCTGTCCCTGCCCTCTCACTCTCATCTCCCTCTTTTTCTCCCTTTGATGTCACCCTCACTCTCACTCTCCCTCTAACTCCTCGCTCTCCCTCCCTCCCTCTCTCTCTCTCTCTCACTCTCCCTCAAAACCTCCTCCCTCCCTCCCTCCCTAATCTCTCTCCCTGAGAAAATCAGTCTCCCTCTCTCTCTCCCTCTCCCTCTCCCTCTCCCTCTCCTCTCCCTCTCCCTATCCCCTCTCGATCTCTAACTCCCTCCCTCCCTCCCTACCTGCCTCCCTCCCTCCCTCCCTCTCTTCCCTCTCTTTCTCTATCCCTCTCCCTCTCTCCCTCTCTCCCTCCCTCCCTCTGTCCCTCCCTCCCCTCCCTCCTCTCTCTCTCTCTCTCTCTCTCTCTCTCTCTCTCTCTCTCTCTCTCTCTCTCTCTCTCTCTCTCTCTCTCTCTCTCTCTCTCTCTTTCCATTCAAAGTCCTTCTCATTTATCCTTTAGCTGACCATTCCATTCAAATTCCTCATTTATCCCTTAGCTGGACATTTCCATTCAAAGTCCTTCTAATTTATCCCTTAGCTGGCCATTCCATTCAAAGTTTTCATTTATCCCTTAACTGGTCAATTCCATTCAAAGCCCTTCTCATTTATCATGTAGCTGACCATTCCATTCAAAGTCCTCATTTATCCTTTAGGTGGCCATTCCATTCAAAGTCCTAATTTATCCCTTAGCTGGCTATTCCATTCAAAGTTCTCATTTGAAATTAGCTGGCCAATTCCATTCAAAGTCCTTCTCATTTACCCCTTAGTTGGCCAATTCCATTCAAAGTCCTTCTCAACTCGAGCATACAGAAATGCAGCCTGTTAGATGCTTTTTACTAACACTTTGAGAATAGCTTTCTTTAACCTATTGCTGAATACTCATTCACACCTGAAACAAGGGATAAAATAATGCAGAGTGAAGTACTCTTACTGCTAAGAGTACAACGTTGTTGAAAAAAAACAACCTACTTGGGTCAGCTATGGATTTCGAATCAGCAGCATCGTCGTGATTACAAACTCACAACACAGCACGGTTTCAATACAACCCTTCTATATTAATAAGTTTCGGGAAGAATGTTACATTGGATACTTTCACCACCTTCCGGGCTATTGCCTTGTACTAGTACACGTTATCTGCATGCAAGTGGAGTGACGGGGGAAATGGGCGTTTTGAGTGTCATTCCGATCACAACACGACGTAACGTTGAATCAGAAATTGGGCTTTTTGCGATTGGCCAGTCTTTTGGGACACCCTGTATTACTTACTATATTATTATTCATGCTTTTTGGCTCTTTTCATCTTTTAAATGTTCTACTTATGTAGCCAGTCCCAAAACAATAACACAAAATGAAACATAGCTGGATCAACGAGATGTTTTCCATTAAGATAAAGGCACATGATTGATGTGGCGTCGGTGGCCGAATGGTCAGACTGCCAGACTTGCAAACAAGAGATTCCGGGTTCGAAACCTGGCAAAGCTAGTTCCGACGTTGTGTTCCTTGGGAAAGTCACTAAACACGTATCGCCCCCTCCCCCACCCCACCCCCACTTTACCAAGGTGCAAACGGATGCAAACACTAGCTTGGGAGAAAACACCTGCAGCAGACTAGCGGCCTATCCAGGAAGTGATTATTATGACCGGTTCGGTTCATGCTACAGAAACCGGGATAAGCTCGTTTGGAATGTAATAAAAAAAAAAACAAACTAAAATAAAACAAAAAACAAATAGTCCCACGGTAATATACGGCTGAGTTCATTACAGTGTTGTACGCGGAAGAGGTCGGTCTGTCTAAGAGGCCGCTTTATCGTGCAACAGAATGTTGCTCTCTTTAATTATCATGTCTAATAAACCATTTCGAAAACCTTCAGTCCGGTTAAGAGACCGATTTAAGTATCGTCTTTTTTGTCTTTTTCTTATTGATTTTTTAAAAACCTTTTTTGTCATTCA